>CM066033.1:1324095556-1324321222 GCA_033557465.1 Ichthyophis bannanicus
GGCAGACCACCCACGGGAGGTAAGTGAAGGCCACAGGTCACAATAAACATATACACACACAGGGTTGATGTCAGATCTGCATGCTCTTGTGTGTAAGTAGTCTACATAAGTAAACTGTAGCACGTGAACCACACACCATATGCATTGTGTATCACATCTGAGTGGTTGGCCATGTAGCCAGGTGGTGACGGATATGGCCACACAGGGCAGGATGCCCCCCTGGCATCACGACAGCTGCTGGTGTTGATGTAGTACAGCACACTGTAACACAGCTAGGCCCCTCATCTGCCTAAGGAGCGTCTTGATACATCATGTGGTGATGCCAGTATCTGCATCTTCAGGGTAACACATAGGGCCAATCATCAGGGGTTGTGGGAACGTTCAGCACATGGGCCCTCAGCCACCCAGGTGCCCTGGGATTGTTTGACAATGTTGGATAATACATCCCCCCTATCCTCAGGGGTCCAGAGAGCCCATCCAAGTGGCTTCTCTGTCACCCTGGAGATATGGTTGTGTGGCCCAATGTAGTTTGAAACAGCCTCCTTACCTCCAGGAGTGCAGAGAGCCCATCCAAGTGGTTTCTCTGTCACCCTGGAGATATGGTTGTGTGGCCTAATGTAGTTTGAAACATCCTCCTTACCTCCAGGAGTGCAGAGAGCCCATCCAAGTGGTTTCTCTGTCACCCTGGAGATATGGTTGTGTGGCCTAATGTAGTTTGAAACATCCTCCTTACCTCCAGGAGTGCAGAGAGCCCATCCAAGTGGTTTCTCTGTCACCCTGGAGATATGGTTGTGTGCCCAATATTAGATTTTAACATCCTCCTTACCTCCAGGAGTGCAGAGAGCCCATCCAAGTGGTTTCTCTGTCACCCTGGAGATATGGTTGTGTGGCCCAATGTAGTTTGAAACAGCCTCCTTACCTCCAGGAGTGCAGAGAGCCCATCCAAGTGGTGTCTCTGTCACCCTGGAGATATGGTTGTGTGGCCTAATGTAGTTTGAAACATCCTCCTTACCTCCAGGAGTGCAGAGAGCCCATCCAAGTGGTTTCTCTGTCACCCTGGAGATATGGTTGTGTGGCCCAATGTAGTTTGAAACATCCTCCTTACCTCCAGGTGTGCAGAGAGCCCATCCAAGTGGTTTCTCTGTCACCCTGGAGATATGGTTGTGTGGCCTAATGTAGTTTGAAACAGCCTCCTTACCTCCAGGAGTGCAGAGAGCCCATCCAAGTGGTGTAGGTGTCACCCTGGAGATATGGTTGTGTGGCCTAATGTAGTTTGAAACATCCTCCTTACCTCCAGGAGTGCAGAGAGCCCATCCAAGTGGTGTCTCTGTCACCCTGGAGATATGGTTGTGTGGCCCAATGTAGTTTGAAACAGCCTCCTTACCTCCAGGAGTGCAGAGAGCCCATCCAAGTGGCACGGTGTCACCCTGGAGATATGGTTGTGTGTCCTAATGTAGTTTGAAACATCCTCCTTACCTCCAGGAGTGCAGAGAGCCCATCCAAGTGGTTTCTCTGTCACCCTGGAGATATGGTTGTGTGGCCCAATGTAGTTTGAAACAGCCTCCTTACCTCCAGGAGTGCAGAGAGCCCATCCAAGTGGTTTCTCTGTCACCCTGGAGATATGGGTGTGTGGCCTAATGTAGTTTGAAACATCCTCCTTACCTCCAGGAGTGCAGAGAGCCCATCCAAGTGGTGTCTCTGTCACCCTGGAGATATGGTTGTGTGGCCTAATGTAGTTTGAAACATCCTCCTTACCTCCAGGAGTGCAGAGAGCCCATCCAAGTGGTTTCTCTGTCACCCTGGAGATATGGTTGTGTGGCCCAATGTAGTTTGAAACAGCCTCCTTACCTCCAGGAGTGCAGAGAGCCCATCCAAGTGGTTTCTCTGTCACCCTGGAGATATGGTTGTGTGGCCTAATGTAGTTTGAAACATCCTCCTTACCTCCAGGAGTGCAGAGAGCCCATCCAAGTGGTTTCTCTGTCACCCTGGAGATATGGTTGTGTGGCCCAATGTAGTTTGAAACAGCCTCCTTACCTCCAGGAGTGCAGAGAGCCCATCCAAGTGGTTTCTCTGTCACCCTGGAGATATGGTTGTGTGGCCTAATGTAGTTTGAAACAGCCTCCTTACCTCCAGGAGTGCAGAGAACCCATCCAAGTGGGCAAGGTGTCACCCTGGAGATATGGTTGTGTGGCCTAATGTAGTTTGAAACATCCTCCTTACCTCCAGGAGTGCAGAGAGCCCATCCAAGTGGTGTCTCTGTCACCCTGGAGATATGGTTGTGTGGCCCAATGTAGTTTGAAACAGCCTCCTTACCTCCAGGAGTGCAGAGAGCCCATCCAAGTGGGCACGGTGTCACCCTGGAGATATGGTTGTGTGGCCTAATGTAGTTTGAAACATCCTCCTTACCTCCAGGAGTGCAGAGAGCCCATCCAAGTGGTTTCTCTGTCACCCTGGAGATATGGTTGTGTGGCCTAATGTAGTTTGAAACAGCCTCCTTACCTCCAGGAGTGCAGAGAGCCCATCCAAGTGGTTTCTCTGTCACCCTGGAGATATGGGTGTGTGGCCTAATGTAGTTTGAAACATCCTCCTTACCTCCAGGAGTGCAGAGAGCCCATCCAAGTGGTGTCTCTGTCACCCTGGAGATATGGTTGTGTGGCCTAATGTAGTTTGAAACATCCTCCTTACCTCCAGGAGTGCAGAGAGCCCATCCAAGTGGTTTCTCTGTCACCCTGGAGATATGGTTGTGTGGCCTAATGCAGTTTGAAACATCCCCCCTACCTCCAGGCGTCGAGAGAGCCCATCCAAGCTTGGTTTTGGTCACTCTGGAGATATGTGTGGTTGTGCTAGTGTTTTGTGAGAAATTCCCCAGAACCCCAAGAGTGCAGATAGCCCCTCAAAGGGGGCCCTCAGTCACCCTGTGAATCTGTTTGGGTGTGCTAGTGTTGCCCAATACATCCCACAATCCCCAGGTGTCCGCAGAGACCATCAGAGTGTGCCCCAGTCACCCTGGTGATATGGTGCAGTGTGACAATGCTGTAGAGTAAATCATACCTATCTCATGCAGACCTGATACATGCATATGGTGGCCAGGGTGTGACCATGGTGCAATGCTGTATCTTGCTGATGACGTGCCCTAGGACACCCAAGACCCTGGTGGCTGAGAGCTGAATGTAGCGGAGGGTATGTCAGTCTGATCTGTCCCACAGGGTACAGTGGTCTGGTTGCATCTCACCCACATAGCCCAAAACACACACTGTAGATGTATGGAGATGATAAGTGTGCTGCAGATATGGATTGCGTCAGCAACAACTAACACACAGTAGCCTCGACATCCAGCTACACAGCCCTGTAAGAGGGACATGTCCACAGCTATGTATGCTGAGTCAGGTTGCACATCTCCACAGGCCCCCGGCATACTGCCCCTGTATGCAGATGTATCCCACAGATGCCCTTTAAAGGTTGCATGTACCCAATCAGATTGAACAAAACAGCCTATAACGCACACATGAACAGAGGTGGTAATAGCCCATACCTGTGTAATGGGTCCTTGCCCCTAGTGTGTGCTGTTACACCCCCTATAGCCATCCAGGACACAGGTCTGAGGAACATAACACCACCCGATAGGCCTGAATGGGACAGATGCATGTCCACCAGGACAAGTATGCTGTGTACAACAGTTGCCAAGGTAGGTCTGACGTACCTATCAGTAGCCCTACCACATACAGGACACACAACCTCTGGAGTGGGTCAAGCAGTGAAACCAATGGCCCTGTAGAGATCCACGTGTCATGGACGTGTCCCCTGACAAGGTGCATAGGGCAACCCACCCAATTTCACATGTTTGGCAAAACACCCATGTGTGCTGGTATATCCTGTTGCTAGTGGGGTCTGATTGCATGACATGTGTAGATAATGTGACCACAAATGTATGGAAAGTAACACCTACAGGGCTAAAGGGCCTAGCATGGACATTATCATTGCCCAACCACATGTGGCATGGCACTGTCATGTCTGTGAAGGGTGCCCCAGGGAAACTGACCTATGCGTTCAGGGAGCAACACACAATGCACATAGGTGTCACTGCACACATGGTCACACACACAGCTAGGCATGTAGGTGGCATTGGGGACAGCTAATCAACAGGAACAAACAGGAATGAGTTGACACATGTTGGTACCTGATGCCCTGTTAAAGCCGGCATGGGTGCGGTCCCCAACAGCCAGTACGAACGCATATGGGGGTATCCCACAGCTCCTGTGGTCTGCCCTGATGCTACCCGCAAATGCTGCTCCCCAGTTCATCAGGTTATGGCAAACTGCCATCTCTGTGTCCCTGTAAGTGCAATACCCCTGCATGTCATAGCCACCCCTGTGTCTGCATGTGCCGATGTCACCAATACCGGTGACACTGTTGTATTGGAAACCCAATCACTACTTGCAGTGTGCACCGCACCAAAACACAATAACAGGGTAACATTGAGAATGACCCTCTCACGTCCCCCCACTATTTATGCATAGGCCCAAACCACACCACTAGCATGGATGACTCACCATGTGCCAGAGGACGAGAGCTACGAGTGTCGATACCTCCCTGGTCACTGTCAGACATGCATAGTGTGCTGAATGTATAGGGCCCACACGTGCCATGTCACCATGATTGGCCAGTGGGATGGCATCCAGGGCTGGTAGGCTGAACCGAGAAGCCAAGCTCTGCGCCCAACACCCCACCAACGTGGCTGTGGTGCTAGCCATGTCCCCTGTGCAGGGCAATGCTTTATGTCGATCACATGTAACCCAACATACAGCGGCCTGGCTACAAACGGGTCACAAACCCTGAAAACACCAAGATGCCCCGGCGGTGGCACTGAGGAATGCACTCTGTCCAAACAGCCCTGCTGGTATCACCAGCCCTAAAAAGCGGCTCTGTGTCCACAGCAAGGTATGGAGTCCACAAATGCGTCTGAACCCCCTTGTGCCGTGCATTGAGCTATGGACTGAGGCCGTGAAAAATACACAGACAGAGCAAGTGTCACTAGCACACTGGATGCTGGCCAACAGACACGGTCCTGCGGCTATCCGTGGCCCACCAGGGCGCCTGACACCACCCCCGACCACACGCATTGTGTCATTGCCATCCACAAAGGTTAGGGGCACAGCATGGGCATATGGACCATCAGTGCAGATGGTTAGCGTGTGTGACCCATTGGTACCAGGTTACCTCTGTTACTACGCACCTCTGTTCCATAACTGCACTAAGCCACATCCCCCAGGGACAATATACGTCCAATCCTCTGAGGTGGCCAGTGAATGCGACAGGTCAGAGGATATGAATGTAAATTGCAAGGGGGTGACTGCATGTCCCAAGAGGAAATTCCTCCCGCCCTAGAATGAGTCCCACCAGGGGCTGCCATGACCTGTGGCCAGGGCCCACTCAGTTGCTGTAACAGCTGAGGTACAGCACTGGACACATGAGGCAGACCATCACCAATATCCCGAGACGCCAAGGGAGGATGACACACTGCCAGGACATCCAAACGTACAGGATACACCTCAGAACAGGATGGGATACACCTCCCAACAACCCACCACATGGGCAAAAGCGAGAGAACAACTATGCAGTGTTTGACGTTGCCTGCGTTCACAACTCAAACTCACCCTGAGCACTCCATTGTGCTGTAGTCAGTTATACTGAGAGCACAATGTCTCCGGTGACATGCCGTATAATACACTGGTAGGGGCGTATGAACATTGATGCCTGGGTCCCCGTGTGTGCCATGCATCTCTGCTGTCACCCAGGATACTCTTCAAATCCCCTTTCCATGGGTTCAGATCGGATGGAGTTTGCTGAACATCTATAAGACCTAGATGCGCCCCTCCCATATGTCAAGGGTAAGGTATAGGCAGCGTTTGTCAGGCATGTTTGGTGTGACGGAAAATGATGCTAACAGGGTATCATTTGACTGGTGTAGGGACATTGGCTGAGTCCCCACCATTGCCATTGTGTCCTGGACACGTGTTGGGCTAGCAGCCGCCTACATGCCCCACCTGTCACGCAATATGTTGTGAAACACCCCCTGTACGTTTGTCTAACTGTCAGGGACAAGGTGGCAGCTAATATCCATAAGGTGGATGCTGACAGGCCCGCCCTGGCCAGGAGGTCAATGAACTAAGATACGTCAAGTGGAAGACCGTCAATGACTGCGCACTGTGCAGCACGAACAGATGCTAGCAGGCATATGCCCATCATTAACCACCCCCAGCTTCAGCTGATAGAACTGTCAACGTGACCCAAAACACCACATTTGGGAGACACCCAGCTGTAGCTGGTCCAGCAGCGACAGCACCCACAGGACCTCAAGCTACCTGGTGAGGTACATCCCCCCCCCCTGGCCAAACACGGAAACATATGTGGACCATCTCATTAGGTCCATGTCAGCACATGCATGTGTGGTGGGACAGACCATCGGGAGAATGGACTCGGCCCATCAGAGGTGGTGGCCCAGGCTAACCCCCCCAACACCTCCACCCCCCACAACACAATGGAGGAACAGTTTCCAGTAACCGAACCCAGCACGCTCCATGGGAAATGTGCAAACCAGATCAGCAGGGGTACAAGTGGGGCCACCTCCAGACCTGGGTTGTGTGCATCACAGACCCTATCTATGCATAACTGAAACTACAGGAGGGCACAGACACATCCGCGAGTGCACAGGCCTGGCCAGGCCTATCCCCCTGAGAGATGTACATATGTCCCCACAGACCATATGTAGCGCCATATCCCCACAGGCCTCAGTAAACCCCCTCCACAGATCACACATCAGCCCGTACGTCAAAAGTTTATCTGCTATCAGGGGGGTGCCATGTCACCACACAGCTCACACCCTCGGACCAGACACAGCACCCACAGTATGCACAGGGTGCATGTCTGTGGGACCTGCCTATCTGGCTGCCAGGGGGACATGTGTATAACCACACCTGGACGTACGGCCCATCTGGATGGAGCCCTTGGCAGAGGTTTAGTTTGCTCCCCCTCCCACACACCAGGTGCATGGCAAGATGTATGTTGTCACAGAGATATCATGGTAGTTGGTCCAGATCCTCACCAAATTGCCTCAGGTCATACGAGCAAGACAGGGTTGTAGACGGACAACAACACATCAGCTGCAGCATTGCTATCCTTGCATTGTGGAAATGTGAACATGGGCAGTGCAGGTTGCCCGCACCTCGGACCAATAAATGCACCAGCAGGTGGGGCACATGGAAGCCTCACGGGCCCCATGCTATGCTGTCTGTGTGAATGGCATCTGCCGAGCAGCTGCATGGTGTCGTGAGAGGCCCATCACGGGCCACTACCGCTCAGCTGGAGACCCACATTGGGATGCGATGTGTGTTGAGGATGCTGTGGAACTCCAATTACATGCATACCCTTCCTGGAGCCACACCCCATAGGGGATGACACAGATCCCTACTGTGTAGGTGAGCTGGTCCACAGGGGACACCCACTATGGGGTGCATACACTGCCAATGGTGCCGAGGGGGTCCCCACCAGTGGTGACTATGTCACACCTGTTTCACAGGACAACAGACACACACACCTTGGACAGCTGCTGTCATTGCACAGCAGGGATGTGTCTGGAAAAGAACACCATGTCCCCTAGGTGATGTGTCACCCCCCTCATCCTCTGTGTCTCTGTCAGGCCCCTTCTGTCCCCCTCTTCCTCCCCCCTCTGTCTGTCCCTGTCGCTCCCACCATTCAACCATTGTGTTGTGGGCTGGTGATGGTAGGGGGGCGCAGCATGCAGTGACCCTGTGATACTCCTGTCTGATGCCCTATGTGACAATGCATGTGTATGCCAGCTAGGATCCGTTGATTCTGCTGTGACACATATGTGCTAACCTATTCCCACATTTCAAAGGGATTGACTGCTGGAGGTGCGTTACAATGCTGTATATGCCACAAACAGCAGGGGTGGGGGAGCAGCAAGATGCGACCCACACAAGGCATTATCTGGTTTTACAAAGCCCCAGTGACAGTTGCTAGGTCGTGACACAGGACAATGTTTGCATATCCACAGGTGGAGGATCTGAGGAAGAAGGCGCGGGAGCTCAGACACTTCCACCCCGAGTTCCTGGAACGCTACAGCAGGCAGCAGGAGCCCCACCAAGATGGTGAGTATTGGCAGGGCTAAACCACAGCTGCAGGTGGACCATTGGACCACCAGCCTGTGTTTTGCCTGCATGTGTACATATTTCATGTGCCACACATGGACGTGCCCTGATGTCTGTAATCCTTCACAGACAGTGATGCCAGCGACCAGGCCCCACACCCCTCTGCCTACTGTCTGCGGAGGCCCACCACCCGCCGCCCAAGGGAGCATGAGCAACATGTGGAGGAGGATGTGGAGGCAGAGCAGCAGCACACAGAGGAGGAGCGGATGGAGGTGGTCGTGATCAGCGACACAGACGTGGGGGAGGAGGACGTGGATGTCCCCCCCATACCCCTAACCAGGGGGAGGACGACAATGGGACAATGGGGGGTGCAGGGGAGAGGGGTACCAGGGGTGGGGGTGGTGGGAGAGAGGGGGGACGGGGTGTCATTGTATGGGCAGGGAGGGTGGAGGGAGGGCATGCAGGGAGGGGTCAAGGGTGGGAGGGGGGTGGTGGGGAACACAGCCCAGCACAGGGCCAAGGGGGCAGCAGTCAGACACTGCAGGCGTCAGCACAGCATGGGCATCAGGCAGATTGTGCGGCATCCAGGGCTACTGTCACACCACATGCAGATGCCAGCACACAGACCGCAGCCACTGTGTGTCTGTGTGCTGGCAGGGGCATGCATGATGTGTTTGTGGCCCTGGATGCCGCACAACGTGACATCCATGTTGTGCTACATGCGCTGCAGTGTCTGACTGGGGCTGTTCGGCAGGTGGCCACAGATGTGGTGCAGCTGGCATCCCTATGGCCACCTGCCGAAGAGCGTCACAGGTCCTAGCGATGGCACCTGTGACGCTCCCATGTGCCCTGTGCTGTGCTGTGTTCCCCCCCACACACACACATGTGCCATGGGATGTTGGGCATGTTGCCCATTGCAGATATGTTTTTCAAATAAACGTTATGTTAATGACCTTGACGCAATGGTCACGTGTCTACCTTACACACACCCAATGTATGCAAGCATGGGATATGTCAATGTACCTGGCTAGGCTAGTAACATACACATGGGTACCATACGGGTACCAGCCCCACATGTGGACCTCTGTGAGACACATGTGTGCATGGCCATGGAACAAGGGTAGGCACAGGTGATGCTGCATGGCTGTATGTTTCCGAAATCCCCTTGAAAGTCACAGGGATGGGTCTGTGATAACATAAGTTGCTAGTGGAGAGCAGCATTGTACATACGCATGGCACCCATGTGTGTCTGTGACACATGTATGCCATTGTGTGGCGGAACTGGCATGTCACCACTGCTAAGGATAGGGCCAATGGGCACAGATCTGCCCCCAATGTGCGCGGTTGAAGGGGATGGAAATGGTGACTGATCTGGATATTGTTGCTGTAACCATGTAGCAGTCAGACAGGTGCAATTGGGCCCATGTCTAGACATGTCTGCTGCAGCCAAGGGGCAGTGAACACAACGTGTGCATGTGTGGAATGCCAGGTGATACCATCTGTGCGGTAATACCTGACAGTCTGCACAATCCGGCAGCAACGGCCCTGGTCTAAGCTCATCTGGCTATGGTCAGAACATCCATGTGTACACAACATGGGGTCTAAGAGGGACACACACTGCACTGATACATGTTATGTGTGCTATGGTAATACGTTATTTGTAACCTTATGTGCGGCGGCGTGGCCTACCACGTCTGCCACGCCGCATTACAGGTCCCCCTTCTGCTGACACCACCCCCTCTTCTAGTGCCTGTGGTGGTGGCGGAGGTGGTGCCATCCGCTGCAGCACACCGAGTATGCCCTCCAGGGCCACACACATCCTGGCACTGTTGTCCCATCTGTCCAGTCGTAGATTAATAGTCTCCTGTGTGTTTTGGTCAACTGATTGCCTCAGAGCTGCCAACTCCAGACGAATGACTGTGTGGGGAAGAAATGGTGGTGTGTGAAATACCTCTCCAGGGTCCAACGGTCAAACATTACACGGTGACACATGACACATGATGTTCCCTGTCATGGTACAAACTGTAGCATTCAAAGGCATATTTTTATGAACATACATTCTGAAAAGGTGGGGTTTCTGACAACACACAGGGCATGCCCAATGTACGTGCTGTGAGGGGCACACACAGGGATACACGATCTGCGCAATAACAACAACTTCCTACAGATGTAGCAATAGGCCCTGAGACACATAGCAACAACATGTACACTGTGTGAGGGCCTGGAGGGTGTGCGCTTGACAGCAACAACACCTGGGGATACGCATTGATTATGAGAGTTTGAATGTGAACAGGCAGACCATGTTGGAGCAGAGTTTGGGGGATACACACAGCATGGCCATGTGACCAGTGCAGCACTATTGACTATGAGGGATGGTGTTTGAACAGCAGATTGCAAACCCTCACCTGGGCTGGTCCACAAATGCCACATGTGTCTGACAGCAAAGGGGTTCACATCCCCCCAGGGGGGTACTCCAGGGGGTCAGATAACAGTGCATTTACACCTTTGGAACCATGTTGAGGGCGCACAATGTGCATGTTGATGACAGGATGGTGCAGCACAGGGAGACAGACTGCAGAATGCCATAGGCTGGGTGATGCAACGCATGCAACTGCTGGTGGCAAGCCTTAGGGAAGAGTGGGCAGTCACAGACATAGTGGGGGGGGGAGTGCATCCCTGTCTGTGCTGGGCAGCATGGGTGTCAGCAGTGAGGTGTTCATAGTTTTAAGACACATCACGGGCCATATTGACAAACAGTGTTCTATGTTCGGATATCAGCAAACCAAGCAAACGTACACCTCATTGTCACATATTGTATTGATGCCGGTGAAGCACAGCCCTTGGAGGGGAGGGAAACAAAGGTTTTACCCATAAATGGGGGGTGGCCTCACCTAAGCATAGATCACAAAGTGGACCTAAATCACAGACCCACCCTTGCAATGCTAGCCTACAGCCTCACCCAGTCTCCAGGGCATTTGTAGGGAGAGAGAAGGTGGGCCCCGAGAGGGCAGCACAATGCCAGGCATTGAAACTGCGTCCCTATGAATGTGCGGGTAGCCAAGGGGGGATGCAAGATAAGAGACAAGGGAGGGCAGAGGGGAATGGCAAAAGAGCCCATGGAGACAGGGAATCCAAGGAATCCAGTAGTGGACACAGCACTGCAGGGCTGAGACATCTGTGGAGTCGGATAGGACTAACACCAACCTCGCAGCCATGTGCAAGGGCAAGAGGAGATAAAGGAACTGGGGAGAGATCAACAACTACAGTTGTGACTCGCAGACCACCAGTACTAACTGAGAGGAAGGGCCAAAACAACTCAGGAAGCATGATAAAGGGATGAGGTCGGCAAACAAGGTAACACACACATTACCTCAGTATGATTCCGTAAGGGGAAGACGGCAAGTGTCTGTGACACAGTTCCAAAGGGAAGAGGTAATCTCCAGTGGGAGGAGCTGTCTAAGCTCTCATTGAAGGTGAAGCTGGGGATCCCTGAATGTGTCCCAGCCCCTGAGTCTTATAGCGCAGAGGAGGAAATAGCATGTGAATTGGGCCCCGATTATTCAGTGTCCTCAGATTAATCCATGGAATGCGCTTTAGCCATGAGCAATGTTTACAAGCTGTCTAGATTGCTATTAAGCAACATATAAGCGGGTGTTCTGCCATGTAGATGCCATTGAGAAAAGCAGGTGAAAGGGAGCAAGACCTCATGTGTCAAAACAGCCATTTCTCAAATGCTAGAGATGCATGACACTGCTGTTTACTTCCCTGGCTACGAAGCAGCCTGCGATCAGAAGCCTATTTGTAGCAGCTGACAGCAACTGGAGAAACCTGCTGGACTGAGCATGAGACAGTGAGTTGTAAGTGCTTAGTGTTAGTGCAAGGCATTGAATTGCAATGTCTACAGAGTGAACAAACCTGTTCTGATACAGCGTTTTGTCTGTTTATTTTGTAAATGTGTTTTGTAGGACATGTCCTTTGTCTGTTTGGGGTTACGGATACCTTTAACAAGGCATCCTGCGACATTGATGATGCCAAGCCATAAAATAGTTTTGACACATGTTACGTGTGTTAGCCCATACCGTTTGGACTGCTATTACTGTCCCCCACAACTACATTACCTACGGCCCTCGCCCACTACGCAGAAGCAAGGACATGTAATATGCCATGGCGCCCCTAATGGCCACCCGCCTCGGACGGGTGAGCCACAACAATATACATGTGCGGGACATCGTGAGCGCATGGTCGGCATGTCACACAACCAACCCTAGTTGTGGACAGAGACGTTGCCTCACGGACCTGTACATCCCAAACCACGTATACCTTACATCACACCCTGTCCTGTGTGGAAATAGTGATATATGTGTGTATAAAGGCATTGTGAACGATAATGTCATATATGATGCTTGTTGGATACCTGTTGATGCAGTGTGTGAGGGATGTGGGCTTTAGGACGTTGCATAGCATACGGAGGTTAGGCCTGTGTATGTCATCTCTGATTCCCCCTGCCCTAGGGGACAGTTGACACAACTAATCAATGGCACATGGCTGTGCTACTGCCATGAGGCCTACCTTGTCATATCCTATGTTACTTATATGTTTAGTCATCACAGAACTATGCGCCGTACACATCATGACGATTATGTCGGCATCCGTACGTGTCTATACCCCCTAGGTTGTCAGGGTGTGTGTTACATTGACATTAGGCAACATACATCCAAACAGTCCTTCACACAAATGTGTACTGTCTAACGGAGACACACATGTCACAGCTGCAAGGGTATGTTGTCACATACACCACAGACACACCCCTGAGATGGACTAGTGGTGTGTGTGTTGTGGCTGTGACGGGCACTACCTACCACACGTTCCTCTCAGCTGTGCACATGAGTGTGGCCTAACACATTGCACAGCAAACATTGGTAATGTATGCCCTGGGAAACAACAGTAGGTTAGTGATTCTGAGTAACCCCAACAATTATGGGTCACGCTATATAGGTTGTTGTGCATGTCAGGCTTACACATTGGTTTCACTGCAAACAATGTGTTCCACATACTGTACGCTGACGTGTCTCACGATGTTAGCTTTTGTAACCCAGAGGGCCTCTCTGTGTGGTGTTTCACAATGACATCCCTGCCATAGGCTGCACAGCTGATAGCTAATGTGCACACAGCATACTGATCATTGGGGGAGACAGTGTTCCTCACCCACCCTCTGTGTCTCGTTGTGCGGCGGTAGCATGGGCTCGCAACTCCCTGATCAGGATATCCTCCCCCACATCCTGTTGCCCTGGTGGTGGTCCTGCAGCTGTTCCTGCACACAATATTGGTGGGGTGTGGCTTGGTGGAGGCTCCATGTCCCCCTCCCGGGTACAAGGGCTCACCCCCTGGAGCAGCGGCTCGGCATCCCCAATATTTTCCTGCACCTCACTTTCAGCTGCCTCCACCACCTCCTCCTCCACCTCCTCCTCCTCCTCCTCCTCCTCCTCCTCCTCATGTGGGGGCAGTGTGCTGTAGTCACCTGTATTGTGTGCAAACACAGAGAAAACACATATGTTTGGGCTACACAGCTACGTATACATGTGTGATCCAGGCAACACATATGTGATGGTGTGGGGACCCTGCATGTGTGCTGTATACAGAGCCCCCTACATACTCACATACCTATCTCCGCAAAACATGTACCTGTGTCAGGGGAACTGGTCTGTGTTTCATCCCTGCACACCTCGTGTGTCCTCCATGTGTCACTATTTGCTCACATGTGCATTCATCCCCCCATCCATCACTCACCCCATCTGGCCAATGGATGTGCACACAGGGCTGCAGCTCACCAACAGGTACATATTATTTGATAGTCCCTGTTTGAGTGTGCATGCCATTGCGTAGGGCATATTTCCATGGGACATACTGTCAGCACACTGCTACATGTGTTTGCCACTGACCTACAATGTGGGGAGCAACAACTGTAAATGATCCTGTGCCCATTGACAGGCACATGCAGCATTGTGGGTATAGTATGTCAGATACACCTGAATCTCTCACAGGCCAATGCTAAATGACAGTTGCGGTGAGGCGAGCCAGTGTTGGGGGTATAGGCTACGGCCCGCTATACCATAACATGTCTGGGACTGGTTTGCCAAATGATGGGATGTGTGACACATGTTGTATGTGTCCCAGAAACAGGACAGGGGACCACGGGGAAACAGGCCACTACAAAGATGTCTGCAGCTGTGAGGGTTCCCAACGTATCTCACTCAGGACATATGTCATCGTCCCAACACACGTCATGTATTGCTACATCCACAAGGTCATGGAGTGGTTGACACATCTGCCCTTAGCCCTTGGACATATGTGTTTGAACACACCTGGGCAATGGATTGTCTAAAACATGTGACAGGGAATCTCTACACACGCCATGCTGCACTTGGTGCCTGCTGTGATGCCAGGTGTAGCTACAATGCTACCCATGACGCACCTCCAGTCATACACTGCACTCTCCCCGTCCTCCACAGCAGTCACATATGTGCACATTGGATTGACCATGTACAGGAGTGCATGTGAGTGTGAGGAGGGTGATAGCACAGTTACAGATGTAACGCGTTTGGGGATGTGCATTACCTCTACGCATGCCATATCTGAAGTCCCCAACTGGTGCATAGTGTTGGGGAACCTACCCTTTCAGGCGTTGCCTGAGATGTGTGGGAAAGGTGTAGGTTCGCCGATATGTTGAGGGAGGGGGAGCACCTTCAAGGGCCGCTCATTGCCCATGTGGCTGACAGCAACACTCAGCCTATGTTGGGTACGTGACATATGTGTTACACACAGCTATTTATCTGTCCCTCTGTGTATTGCACCTCTGGTTTTTGGCTTGTTGTAACCTTGGGGGGGGGGATGTTGTCGCCCCCACATACACCATGTAAACAGATGGAGTACCAGTGGTAGGTATTGGTACTGCAGGTAGATGCAGACATTTCTGTGGTCAGAACAGGTAACACATGGCCAATCAGATAACACAGCTCACCTCGGGATAGGGGGACGGCTGGTACACTGATTGTACAGCCCCCAGCAGGAGTCTGGCTGCCCAATGCAGAGGCAGCTTGTTAGACAGAGAGTGAGACAGAGAGAGAGGGAGAGGGGAGATGGAGCAAAGGTAGGGGGAGGGTAGCAACGTGAAAGGCAGGACCTTGCCTTTGTTGCAGAAACACTTGACTTAGATGGAAATACACTGGCCAGCGGCATTCCTAGGGGAGTGCATTCACAACCAGGAAGTGGGTAGCAGGGATATTTAAGGCCTGACATAACCATCTGCGAACAAGAGATGTGTGAGGCACTGAGTGACCCAGTGATGACGCCTACGCCTCTGGAGGGGACAGCTGACCTGTGGAAAGGATAGCAACGTGGCCACAAATAGACAGACATTCCCCAGTACAGGGTACCCGGTGTCACCAATTTACGTTACAGGTTTTAAGTGCAGCCAGGGAGAGTGAATGCTTATTTTAAAACCAGCACAGACTCAGGCGTTATGAAGGCACTTGGCTACAGGCTGGATTGCGTTTACACAAACCCAGCTATGCGCACAGGACAGCTGGAAGATTTGGCAAGCACGCTAGTGTGAGGAACACACCTGATCTATATTGGAGAGATATTCCTCGGTAGTGATTAGAAGGTGTTACGTGTGAGGCAGACATTAGGGACACTCCTCATACACCTGACCTGTGTCACCCACCACTTGCTTACAGAGACTGGTGGGTGGGGGGTAGTACCAGTGCATTTCATGGATGTTCATACAGAGACAACATCATCTGTTTCCCTGATGTCACGTCTGCCAACAATCACCTTCCCAAGGAAGTGGTTAAACCGTCACACAGTCCAGCTGTACAGCAGGCATAGTTACTCCTTAAGGTGTTCATATATCTCATAGATGAGGGAGCACGTCTTAACCAGAGGTTGGTGCAATCAGGGAAGAGTCCTGAGGTAGATATACCCCTGGCTTCCCCTTGGCCAATGATTGTCTTGAGCCAAACAAGGGACTGCGGGACCTGTCTGAATGTCAGAGATTGGTAGGCCAAGGCCTGACTGTTCATCCCCTATCCTAATATGTATGCTGTGTAGGTACCTGCCTGCAGAGCTTATGAGGATAGTAAACGAAGCTGTAGCATAAATGTTTTACCGTACAGGGACATTAGATTTCCTCAATGTGTAAAATGCATTTTACAAAAGAGGACACATGACGTAACGTGCAATACCGTGTTGGAGGACATTTCTGTATCCAGCATTTGCGGAGCCTGTTCCCCTTTGCCCCTACTTTGGCTAATATAGATTAGTTCACGCCCTTTTTCAAGTACACCATGAGCTGTGAGACCTACATCATTATGTTCCTAATATTCCCCTGTGTGCCTCATCATTCCACCTTCACAGATACATCCCCAAACCCAAGGTGCACCCCACCTTGGACCCCCAAGGTTACAGAGCCAGTGGTGGCACTGTGTGTGTGTGTTTTACACATTAGGGTATGATGGGGTAGTGCACACACCTCTGACAGCAGCCTAGGTACATTATGGCCCTTTGGAGATAGTTATGGGTGTGCATTTGCAAATGTCAGCTGTATACACAATGGTAATATCAGGGAGGTAATAAGATGTGCTGTATTTGCGTGACATACATACCTGCATGTGCATGTGCTGTATCCAGCATTGCAGGGAGCCCATATGTGTAAACGGGACCCAGGCGTTCCGCAAGCTGCTGCTCCAGGGGCGTCCGCATGGCTGGTAGGGGGCCCCCGCCACCTGTGCCCCTGGCATGGTGTTCCTCAGCACACATGTGCTGCCGCACACCTCTTTTAATATCTGAGAAGCGCTTCTTCAGGCTCTCTATGTCCCGCAGGGGGCCCCCTACCTCGGCAACTCCTCGCCGGACCTCCTCCCACACCGCCTGACGTCCAGCTGTGGGTGTTCGTGTGCTGAGCCTGCCAAACAACACCTCATAGTTCTCAAGAACCATTGCAAGGAGGTTATGGTTCTCTGCATCAGAGAACCTGGTTGCCCTCCTCCTCAGGGTCTCAGGCACAGTGACCCTCTTCCTCTTCCCAGTGTGCCTGCTGGGAGCAGGCTGGCCAGGTACTGATGGCCCTGGTGCTGCCTCAACCTCCACAGGGCCTGCAGGCCCTGCAGGCCCTGCCTCCAGTGGCACTGATGGGACCACCTCACCCGTGCGCCCTGCACCCTCACCCTCCCCCACCCTCACCCTCCCTCCCTCTCTCTCTCTATCCCTCTGTATCTCTGTCCCTCCCTCCCTCTCTCTATCCCTCTCGCTATCCCTCCCTCTATCACTCTGTGTCTCCCTCTCTCTCCCCCTCTCCCTCTGGCTCCGACTCTGCCTCTCCATCACCCTCCTCACACCTCTCTGCTCACCACTCCCCACCTCACACCACCCCCTCTGCCTCTCCCACAACAAGCACTGGACAGACACAACAACTAGGACCTCAGCACAAAGGACAAAACACAAGAAACGCAACAGTAAACACCACAATACACACACAACAGACCAAACTAAGGACTACAGATATGACTACAAGAAACAAATGACCACTGAAAACACACCTCTGACTAAACCACCTCTCACTGAACCACCTCTCACTCCTCAAACAACCCTCAATGTTTACCTGACGTTTAGGGTTTTTCTATAGCTTTTTTGACGGCGCTTACGTTGCGCATGCGCCATTATGCGACGGCGCTGCTTGAGCACGGCGCCTATATGCTATTGCGCATGGGCGGGCGTTTGGCTATGTGTGTGTGTGTGATGCGCATGTGCAAATCTTAGCGTATGTGTGTTTGTGTGTGCGTCATGACGTGCAAGCAATGCATACGCCCATGCGTAAGGAGATGCACATGGGCGACGTGCACAGACAAACGCTCTTGCGCCTCAATCGGCACATGCGCGTCACACACATACACACGCACACGCGTTCACATTTGCACATGCGCCCCACGCACAGACACGCCCATGCATAACGTTTTGCACATGCGCAAATGAATGGCGATGTGCGCCGCACACAAGCGGTGTTATCGCACACCAGCGCATGCGCGGCGTACGGCAATACAAGTAACCTGTATAAAATGCTTCATTGAAGGTGTTTTTTTAGGCGCGGCGTGTGTTTGTTTGTAGACACTGAGAGGATCTTTTGAACATTATATTGTGGGAGTTGTTTGTTGTCTGCTATCTGTTGTCTCTGTTGTTTGTTGTGGTTTGTAAGGTGTCCAGTGTTTAGGGAAGTGTGTCTGTGTGTGTGTCTGTGTGTCTGTGTCTGTGTGTCTGTGCTTGTGTAGCCACACGGGAGTGTTTATGGCGGAAATATTTGTTGTTGCATGTGCCCGGCGACGTGGGCGGATGCTGCGGTTGCTGGACAGGGGAGATGCTGTCCATGGGGCTGCGGCACAGGGCATGGGTGTAGACCCGCAGCAACTCAGACCTGCAGCTGTGGAGGCAGTCCAGAGAGGTGCTGTGCGTGGACGGCGCAGACGGCGTGCTGAGGTGCAGGCTCGGCAGCCTCGCCTCTACAGGCCCAGGGCCCAGCTCCAGGGCATGCGTGAGGACCAGGTAATCTCCCTTTACCGACTGAGCACAAGGGCTATTAGGGGGCTCTATGAGGATCTGAGACCTGACCTCGAGCCCCTGACTGACCGGTCCCATGCCATACCAGGTTTAGTCAAGCTCCTTGCTGCATTACATTTCCTTGCCTCTGGCTGTTTCCAGTCATCTGTGGCCGCAGTGGGTGGCATGAGCCGCCCCACCTTCTCACGCTGTCTCCACCAAGTACTGCGTGCCATGGTCAGCCGGGTGGGGAATTACATAGGCCTTCCCCACAGTAGGCAACAGTGGGTGACCCTGAACCAGGACTTTGAGGCATTAGCCGGGATACCACACGTGATGGGAGCTATTGATTGCACACATGTTGCCCTGGTCCCGCCCAGAGACAGGGAAGTGATGTTCCGCAACCGCAAACACTACCATTCCCTGAATGTTCAGGTTGTATGTGATGCTAATCTGCATATTCTGAATGTGGTCCCATGGTTTCCAGGGTCCACCCATGACTCCTATATCCTGCATCGCTCAGCACTATTTCGTGCATTTGAGGAGGGACAGTATGGCGACTGTATATTGCTGGGTGAGTGTTTGCACATATATTATATCATAATGCATATATGTATGTCTTTCCGGAACATCTCTCATGTGGTGCGGTGTTTGCTCTCTGTGCATTACGAACAGGAACTGACATTCGGACAACTGATGCATGTTATGATTTTACATCATTGGAGGACTGTAAACGTGGTTTAACAGGGGACATGATCAGCCATGTAACATCAGGATTGCAGCCATATCTGAGCTAGAGATGCTGGTTGTGTTAGAGGAACTATGCACTTGTTCAGATGTGTGTCCTGGGTGTGTATTGCTACTTGTGTGTCTATTGCAGCTGCCCACATGGGGGGGGGTTTGGCCTTCTCACCCACCTGGGCATGCATGGGTTTGGATTGCACCTGTGTTAGGTCCGGTAAGATGTATGTTATTGACAATCCATACACCTTGCGCTTGTCATGTGCATGTGAGGGCCCCACACTCACTGACTCCTGGTGTTGTTAGCCATTGATTGCGAGACAACATGGGGGGGGGGGCCTTGGCTACGTATGATTGATGTTCCTTACCTTTGCAACTGGGAGTACATGTTTGCATAGCTATGGTACTGCTTTTGGCCTGTGCCATTACAGGGGTGTGAACACGTCTACAGGTAGCATTACCTTTGGCCACTGCAGATGTGCAGTGCCTAGGCCTCATTGTATGTGAGTATCCTGATGTGACTCAGCATTTCGGAGAGGTGACAGCAAGGGCAAGGGGTCAAGTTGTAGGCAAACAGAGAGGTATTGGTGGCACATACACAGGAACGTAGTCAGACCCACTAGCTGTGATATTTTAAGAGTCATGGGGCCTGGGGGGGCGGAGCCTGATGTCCAGCGGGTAAGACGCTTCGCGCTGAAGCTCCCGAGAGGCCTACTTAGAATCCTGACATAATACCTATACAAACTTACTATTTCGCTCCGGGCTGACCGGGGTACCTCGGGGGGGATGGCGGCCCATAAACCAGCGCGCTTGGACTTCGGGTCTCCTTCTTCTTCTCACGGAAAACGCTCCAAAACAGAGGTGTCCTCCCCACAGAAGATGGTTCCATTTCGGGAGAACCCCGAAATGCACCTGGAGATTTTAGAGGAAATACGCGGCGTGAAGGAATTGGTGCAGTCCAATGGAGAAGCGCTTAGAGCCATGCGAGAAGACTTTGGAGTGCTCCAGGACCGACTTGAAGGTCTCTCATTACGGCAGGACAATATGGCGGGGGTCCTCGACTCGCACGCGGTGCGCTTGGGCACACTGGACAAGGCTGAGCGCCAGATACAGAATCTTCAAAAGGAGTTAGAAGATAGCAATAATCGAGCCCGTCGCAACAATGTGAGGCTCATTGGAATACCGGAGGGGGTGGAAGCGGGAGATATGAGAGAATTCCTGCTCAAAACTCTTCCCTCCTTGCTGAAGATCACCTTTCATAAAGAACTGGAAATCGATCGAGCACACCGTGTTCCTACCCACATGGCGCTCAACCGAACGACCCCCCGGCCTATTATCTTTCGCTTGCTACGATATCAACAAGTGGAACAAATTTTAAATGCTGCCCGGGCGAACCATCATTTGGAATTTGAAGGTCACAAAGTCTCCTTCTTCCCTGATCTGGCAAAGCCTACAGTCGACCGACGGAAGAAACTCCTTGCTTTTCGCCCTCGACTTCAACAGCTACAGGCTCGCTTTGGCCTGTTGTATCCCGCGAAGCTCCGAGTGACTCTCCACAACCAAACCAGGACATTCGAAGATCCTGATCTACTATCAACATTTTTAGACTCCAAAGAAGCAGAGCAGATGCGCTAATCCAACGACTTGGACTTTTATTTGCCGGCTCTGTCCGCCATTTTGAAGGGCCCGATGCGGCGGTCATAGTTCAGTACAGAGACTGCCTGGACTTTCTTTCTTTCTTTCTATGACTTTTGTTATGTGGTCTCCTATCCCTCCATGATGTGTGCCTCGGTCGGATTCGGAGCACGCACAGTCCTACAGGTTATGTGTTTTTTCAATTTCGGCCTTCTCTGGGGCTTCTCCCCGCAGACACATGGTCGCCAGTAATTTTTGGGGTTCTGCTTCTTCTCTACCGCGCTGCGGTTTTTCTTTTTTCATGTGGGGCGCTTCATTGTATTATCTAAGCTTATTTTCTTTTATGCCATATGTACAGCCAGATACAGTCAATATGAGGGACATTGTGAAATTATGTGCGCTATCATGCTCAGAATTTTTAACTTGTCTGAATGGCTTTATGTAAAATCTTATCACTCAACGTAAAGGGCATTAATAGTCCAATCAAGAGAAAGAAAATCCTTAGCTATCTTAGCCATGAGCATGCTGATTTAGCGTTTCTTCAGGAAACGCACTTAAACTCTGCTGAAACACTGAAACTCAATGTTAAGCCTTACATGGTGGCTGCCTATTCTCCCGCCGTTTCCAAACGGTGCGGGGTAGCCATTCTGGTTAAGAAATCTTTGCAAGCTACTGTAATTGATACTAGCGCTGACAAGGAGGGTAGATGGGCCCGCGTACATCTCAAGGTTGGAGATAGTGAATTTACATGTATTTGCATTTATGCCCCGAATGTGGACAACCCTGCTTACTATGCAAGTATTGCGCAGTTGGCACAGGCCTCTGCCAATACTCCATTAATACTTGGTGGTGATTTTAATCAAGTGTTAGACCCTCTGATAGATAGACAGCCGCCTAGAACGAGTAGTCCACCCAAGAGTCTTGCTACCCTTACAGCTCTGATGCAAGATCTTGCGCTGGTAGATATATGGAGGCTGCTTCACCCCTCCGACTTAGAGTTCACTTTCTTTTCTGCCCCCCATCACTCCCAATCTAGAATAGATTTCTTTCTCATTTCCAAAGCACTGATTTCTCAAGTAGACACGACTAGGACTCATCCTCTCCATATCTCAGATCATGCTGCCATATCTTTATCATTACGTGTCACTGCGCGGGACGATTCTCCCCGAGCTTGGTTTTTTGATAGATCCCTACTGGGTCAAAAAGATTTTCAGGTTGATCTAAAGGCCGCTATCCAAGATTATTTTCATTTTAACTCGCCCCATGACACAGCGAGCTGGGCTTGGTGGGAGGGTTTTAAAGCATCTATCCGCGCCACTATAACTAGCTATCAAATTCGGCAGGGGAAACAAAGAAAGCAGCATTTACTGATTCTAGAGCAGCAGATACAAGCTGGGGAGCGTCTCCTCACGTCCCGTACTGACCCATGTATTTTACTCCGTTTACAACGCTTGCGTTTTCAATACAATCAGCTTTTGTACACTGCTGCTGTTAAAAATATCGAATCACAACAAGGGCTATATTATCGGGAAAATAATCGTGCTGGCAAATTATTAGCAAATGCCCTAAAAGGTCAAAAAGAAGCCAAGCGTGTTACCGCCCTCCGTAATCCGTCGGGGGGGGGGGCTTGGTCACTAAAGATACCGAAATCTTAGAACTCTTTCGTGATTTTTATACTCGGCTTTATCAATCTGAATGTGATTTTGAGCCAGATGTATTTGAACGCTTACTTTCAGGGGTACAAAGACCGACCCTATCTGACGAAGATAGAGTGGCCTTGGACACACCATTTACTGTCTCAGAAATTCATACTGCTATCAAGAAATGTGCCTCAGGTCGAGCCGCAGGCCCAGACGGTCTCCCTGCTGAATTCTACAAAACTTTTCACGCTGACTTAGCTCCAGTTTTGAAAATTTATTTTTCTGCTCTGGCCGAGGAGGGTTCTCCTTCTGGGTCCTTTTCAATGGCAAATGTAGTAGTTTTTGAGAAAGAGGGGAGAGACCCGCAACTACCATCTAATTATCGTCCAATTTCCCTCCTAAACGCGGACTATAAAATATTTGCCACCATTCTCTCTACCCGGCTCTCGGATAGGATGCCTACCTTAATACACCCAGATCAATGCGGTTTCATTCCTGGTAGATCAACTGCTGACAATGCTCGGACTCTATGCCATGTACTGACTACCGCAGTCAATCTTGATCGCCCATTTGTTGGCCTCTCACTTGATGCTGAGAAGGCCTTTGATCGCTTAGAGTGGCCCTTCCTGTTTGCAGTCCTCCGCTGGTACGGATTCGGGGAAGGTTTTCTCCGTTGTCTTCGCACCATGTACGCACAGCCTACAGCCAGTATATGTGCCAATGCTTTAAAGTCTCAGCCTTTTCCCCTTCAACGCGGCACTCGCCAGGGATGCCCACTGTCTCCACTTCTCTTCGATCTTGCACTTGAACCCTTGGCTTTACTAATCCGGCAATCGGAGGAGATTCATGGAGTCCCCTTCACCCATAGGGAAGTCAAAATTTCAGCGTATGCTGATGACCTTATGCTTTTTGTCTCTATAGACTCAGTACCGGCTGTCCTAGAGCAAATTGGTAAATACTCACAACTGTCCGGTTATAAGATAAATTGGACCAAGTCGGTAGCCTTTCCATTAAATCCTTTGCTTCATCAGGCAGATATGCAACCCTTCCCCTTTTTATGGCAACCTCGCATGGTCAAATACCTTGGGGTTCACTATTGTTCTCCTTTGGAAGACACTATCTCCTTCAATGCCAAAGACTTAACCTCTAAAGTCCGGGCGCTTACTCACCGCTGGACTCCTTTAACACTTACCTGGTGGGGTCGATTAGAAACCATAAAAATGATGATTGTTCCGAAAGTGAATTATATCTTAGAAATGTTGCCCTGTCTCTTCCCTCGACGTACATATAAAGATATAGAGGGCCTTCTGACTAGATACTTGTGGCAAAACAAGACCCCTAGGATAGCGAAACATAAGCTGCAAGCAGATAAGGAAAATGGGGGTGTCAGATTCCCTGATTTCCTGAAGTATCATCAATCTTTTCTTCTCAAACAAGGCGCTCGCTGGCTGGAAGATCCAGTACCGAGTAGACCTGTGTGGCTAGACATAGAAGAGGACCTTTGCAAACCGATTCCTCTTACTTTTCTCCCTGGTATGACTCTCCCATCAGACTCCCACTTTCCACCAATGCTTTTAGACACCTTAGGTGCCTTTAATAATCTTATGCACTCTTTAGACTCCCGACTCTATCCGTTAGACAAGCTCCCACTTTGGTATAACACTCGATTTCGAATACAAAATAAGCCGATGGCGTGGAGCCCCTGGTACACTAGGGGCATTTGGACTCCTAGTCAGTTGTTCCATGAAGGTCGCTGGAAAACTTTTAGTGAATTGCAACTTGAATTTGGTCTCCCAGCGAAACACTACTTTCAGTTGGTGCAACTTCAGCATTGCCTTCGGAGTGCTAAGGTGCTCCCGCCATCGGCCTCCCCTACACAAGGTTGGTTGGAGACTATCCGATCTATCGGTAGTTCACCGGGTGTAGCATCCAATTTTTACAAAACCTTATGTAATGCTATAATTAGAGATACCCCTATAGTGCAGAAAGCATGGGAGAGAGAATTGCATGTGACTTTGACCCCGGAGCAATGGAGCCTTGTCTGGAGTAGAGTGACACGGGTCTCCCGATCCGCCTCACTCACTCAGACACTCTTCTTTCTAGCCCACCGGTGTTTTTACACTCCTGACAGATTAGCCAAATGGAACACTACTCAGGGCAATAGTTGTTGGACATGCCATGCGGCCATTGGTTCACTACCTCATGTTATGTATGAATGCCCCGCACTACAGTATTACTGGCGTCGGGTCTGGGGTCGTATCCAGTCTATTTTGCACTTTCAAGAGCCCCTTTCTTGGAGGATAGTGGGACTTCGCTCAGCTGCGGGGATCCCCTCTCTTCCAAAAACGGCTTACTTCCTTTTGGACTTTATGCTTGGCATTGCTATTTCCCTAATTACGAAATACTGGAAAAATAGCTCTCAGCTGAGCCCCAATGAATGGTGGAATCATGTCTGTCTCTACAGTAAATATGAACAAATACCTCGTATGTTTGCTTCCCCCATTCAGACTCCTCATCATCGGTCTAAATGGAAGATGCTCAATGACTATGTACATTCTGCTCAATGCTCTCATCTGACTGTCTAAATTTGTATATATCTTTGTCCCATGATTATTCTGTATCGCAGATACTCTTTTGATTGTTTTGATGTATAATCACCGTTGTTTGGAAGCGCTCACATGCTGACATAATCAGCTAGAGAAGAAGCGTGGGGGTGGGGGGTAATTGGGTTTACTTTTCTTTATTGTATACTTGTTTTGTCTCCTTTGGTGTGTTGTTTCTTTTGTTTGTTGCAAAATGAAAATAAAAGTTTAAAAAAAAAAAAAAAAAAAAAAAAAAGAGTCATGGGGCCTACAGTGTTAAATTCTATGGATCGCAGCTTAACAAGGATGGAACCATGATGGGGACAGTGAACAGGGTGTCTAATGACATGGTTGGTGGGCAGCAGTCAACAGCATCTTGCGTCAGACTGCTATATTTTGATATGTAGAGCTTTGGGGACACTGGGTGTGGAGGTGATATTGTGTGGATCCTGGCTGGCCTCCACGTCAGACATGTTCTTTGTATGTGCCTACATTGGCTCAGCACACATTATTGTGGTGTGTGCTTTGCAAACATATATTGGTCATATGTTTCGTGTGTGTTGTTGGTGTGGTCTACCATTGGTGGTGATGGTGGTGGAGATGAGAACAGTAACTCCCTAGCAAGACACACGTGCTACACATAGCGGATGTGTGGAGGACAACATGGGATTATGTTGTTCTTTGGCATATCTTTACAGACTACAGAGGGCCTTTGTTCCATTTCTATCACCATAAATGTTATTTTGTCAGGTGGATATTTGTGATGTCATATATTTCTGTCCTGATATGTTATGCATTTGCTTCTCACGTCTATACCTGTGTCAATTGATGCTGGCATGCGCTCATTCATGGACATGCAAACGTTTTTTCTGCAGGTGATGCAGGGTATGGGTGTCGCCCCTGGCTGCTGACCCCTGTGCGTCAGCCACGGACACGTGCAGAGCGGAGGTACAATGAGGCCCACGCCTCCAGCCGCTCTGTCATAGAGCGCACCTTTGGCGTGTTGAAAAGTCGCTTCAGGTGTCTGGATAGGACAGGAGGGGCCTTACAATATGCGCCAATGACTGTTGCAGAGATAATCGTAGCCTGTTGCATCCTGCACAACATTGCTCTCAGGCATGGTATTCCTGCAGAGATTAATGAGGATGTGGAGGAGGATCCACCATGCCCCCCTGTATGTGCCAGTGGTGACACGCAGGCGGGCACAGCGGTCAGGCGGAGGTTGATTGCAGAACTATTCACTGGTATGTATTGCACATCTTCCCACATATATGTGCTGTTGTGTGTGTGTGATGTTTATAAAGGATGATGTTTTTGAACAGTTAGCATTCAAATTCAACACTGCATTGTCCTTCTGGTGAACACTGTCGTAACAGATAGTCAGGGGTGTGTGATGGACAATGTGGACAGGGCACAACAGCGGCTATTGGTGTATTGTGTGGGTGTGTGTGCATAGACCTTTAGGGGCTTTTGGGGGGCACAGTACCAGTTAGTGGGTGTTTGTGATAGCACCTGCTGGGCAGACACAGTTATTTGTTCTTACTGTGTGTGTGTAGCATGGTGTCAGGCATATGGTACGGGGTTTACTGTGGTAGAGAGTCCCATGTTTGTGGAGAGCTGTCATGCGGGCTCTCTGTTTCTGTACTACTATCTGTGGGTGCTTGTGTGTGTGTTCTGCTCCTGTGTGCTGCCTATGTCTGCCTATTTTTGATGTGCAATGCAACATGTCAGACATAGCACCGTACACATGTGCCTGACTACATTGCCATGATGGGATTGCTTACATGTGACAGGTGTTGCTGGGACACCACAGTGTGCGATAAGGTATAGGTCATCACATAGCACATACATGGATATGGTGAATCATGTGCACATGTGCATTGTGCAGCCAGGGGTCCATATCAATGCTACAGTTCGTTTGGGTAATAGTCATTCATTGCATTATGTTACATGTACATACATACAGAGGTGCAATGGGTCAGTTCATGAACGGGTGGATTTAATTAGACCACTGTAACGCTGCATGTGTGGATGTCTTCAGGGTTTGGGGTTTGCCATTTTAAGCATGGCATATGTATGTGAGAGTATCTCAACATCAGCCTCATGGCTCTGGTACATGCTGTGTGTTGGGCAGGGTAGCACAGTACAGAGCCACAAATACCTTGGGGACACTAACAAGGGATGTTATGTCCACATACACACACAGACCTAGATGGAAGTGATTTGGAGCAGGTGCACATATAGGCTAGCCATAGTTTAACATTCTCACTGTTAAACAATGGGATGACATGCAACCATCATGTTCAGGTGACAAACAGACATGGGGGTGTTGTTTGACAGACATGGTGCTGACTTTGCCATGTATTTGGTCACATGATCAGCACACTACTGTCAGTATTATTTGCTGTGGCAGATGTACACTGCATAATATGCATCTACACAGTGTATACAGGAGGTGTTGATGCATATTTCCAGGTGTCACAGGTATCTACACTGTGATAAAGGACAACATTAGCAGGGTGCGACACACATTGATGGGGTATTGGTGTCCACATGCGTGACCTAGACTAATAGTGTGACCTTGAGATGCGTCCCCAACATGGTGGGTGCAGCCACCTCTTTAGACAAGTGTGTGGAACAACAGAGAGGGGGTAGGGCCAAATGAGGGATATGGGGGACCATTCATTAGCATCAGACATGTACATGCTGCCTCTCCCATGTGCGATATCTGTGCAGTGTGAGGGTGAACAGTCAGTCGCTAGGTCATGTTGTGGTGTCTCACAGCTGGGGACACTGAGGTGCAGTGTGTGTTTCACAGCTAGAACGTGACAAAGTTTTGGTTGTTTTGTTTGTTTTTCCGCTACACAGGACATACATCATGAGGCTGCAGTTGCAGTGTCGCATCGGCACATGACGGAACATCAGCCCAGATGCTGGAGTCCAGGGTAGGTGGATCTACAGATACATTGTATGTGTGTGGGGTCAGGGGGACAACATTTAACCTGCTATGTGTCATATTAGGCAGCTGGTGTTGTTGAGTTATCTTCAGTAAGCCTCCCTTACCCATATCTTGCTGTGGCCACACATCTACCCATGTGTTTGTGTACATAATGTTTGCTGGAACAGCTTTTCTGCCATATTTACAGCACAGCTACTGGTCTGTGTGGATTAGCTTGTTTGACAGATCCTACACTTGCTGCCTCCACAATCTTACTTTGATCAGCCATCAACAGGGTATCAATGCATGTGACACGGCCATTATGTGCAGATATTTGCACTTGTGCACATACAGGCCATGTATTGGAGCTGTCCCGCTGACGTAAGCATACTGTGTGTGTGTGTTTATGGGTTGACTATGTGGTGCTGCATTGTACAGGCCTGATACATTATCGTTGTGCTTTGATGTGTGTGGACACATGGGGGGCAGTGTGGGGTGTGGAACCTCTACGGTAATGCTGTTAACTTTCTCATCATGCCACACATTTGTTGTGAGCACAACTGTGTCTTGTGTTTTGAGGGACAAGTGTTTAGCAACATTTATTTATCTCATATATAGGCATAATGTGGAGATCCATCAACAGTGATTTTACATGGTGATTCTACTTGTTTGCATGACCTTGTCTCCCTTCGCTGTGACCTGGTGTGGCTATGCAGTAGCTGAAGGAATTGATGAGGTACACATGCTGCACACATAGGTTAGGTTGCACCTTGGTTATTTTGTGCTTACATCTGGCTGTACCTGTTGTGGAGTTTCTATTAATCTCATGGTCATGTAATGTTGCATCTCTGTGGAAACAAACAGATGCATATAGTGTGTAGCTGAGAGATGCCGGCGTGACATGGGATTGTACATAACTATATCCATGTCACACCCGTGTCTGCATTGACATGTACTGTTGGCTCTAATCTATGTTGTATTTGATGTGCATATCCTCAAATGTTTGCCTTTGCATTCCTTTGGTCTGTATTTTGTGTGGTGTGCATCTTGGCAATTCGTGCTGTTTTTGTAAGGTTTCTAACAGCACCATATCTATCCTCTTTTGACACAGGGCAGCGGACATAACGGACCCATTGCCTCCAGTGCATCTCGTCTGGCCATCCAACACCTGTTGTGTGACAGTCCACCATGTGATTGTTTCTTGAGAGATCTGCCATTGGATGTTTGACTTCTGAGAGTGGAACACTGGCCTATGATGGACATTTTTCCTCTTGGACTGCTGGTTTGCCTATGACAGACCTGTACAACACACAGGTTGTGCCATGCTGTGGCTGTGAGTCCTGCTTATGGCAGGGACACAGATGAACTTTCATGGACTGGGTCATATTGGAATGTGACACTTTACTATGCATGGCCATGTTTGCTTGTGGTTTTTTGAAATGATGTTTTCGATGTCACAGACACTTTGCTTTTGGGACAGTGTGCGCATCAGGGACTGACATTATGTATGTATTTGGGACATTCTTCCCCAGTTGGTTCGTGTATAGGTTTGGCCCATGTGTGTGACATGGGACCCAGGATACACTATTATGTTCAGTTCAGAACTAGCATACAGCCATGTTTGTGGCATGGGCCAACAAATGCAGCTGTAAACCTGTCTATGTTCACCTGCCCCCCACCTGGACATAATACAGGTTTTGCCACAACCACACGTTCATTGCCACCACCATCCTTGATTGATGTGTGGAGGGGGCAAGGGTGTTTACATTCATGTGTGGCATCACTGTAACATGTTTGTGTCCGGCTGGTGCTTGTACTTCTGACTGCCTATGTTTGTGAGACACAGCATGTGGAACTATGGCCTCGGTGTGGTTCACTGTAAGTTGACTTTCCATGCTTTGCATATTAGCATGCTGGTTCTTGTGTTTGTTTCCTGTACAGACAAGACATTCTGAATGTGTGGCCACACCTTGCATTGCACGTCTGCACAGTCCTGTTTTAGCCCCTACATTGACGACACTCTCATTAGCCCATCATATTTGGTGTGTGTTGGTGTGGGAGTCCATTGTCCTCCTACACCTCTGCATTCCATGGACCATGCTATATGTGGCCAAAGACTGTCTAACCAACAATCAATGCAAGGGGGCCTCCTGCATGCTGTTATGTCTGCACCTTTCAGCAGGTTGTGTGTTTGGTATTCTCTCTGTGTTCATGTGTCCCTGCTACCTGTTAGCATATAGTCATTCAGCTTTAGATGAGAATTTCGGTGTACATTGATGCGTTTCTGCTGTGGGGATCAGCCATTATGTGGGAGGTGTGACATGACTTTATGAATGTGTTTGTCACATTACGACATTGTGGCAGAACATGTTCCTTTCATTTGTGGACCTCCTCTGTTGCATGAGGGCTATGTTTGGGGGTGACATGTGATGTGCTTGGGGTTGTAATCTTGCACCGCCTATAGTCTACATCCACTCATATGTGGGTCACACATTTGGGGCATGCAGCAGCTGCTGTGGTGTGTGGCCCTGCTACCCAGTGCATATCTTGCACCTGATGCACATCTTATCTGGTGCCATTCATGTTTGCTCAGGCAGTGACCTTTATGTAGCATGTGTTTTTTTACATTGCTGACTGTGTTCCCATCTTTCACCAGGGAGGGACTCACCTTGAGATTATGATTATACTGTGTACCGTATCTGTGAGACGTGATGAGAATAAATATGGCTATTTTACAGACATTTGTCTCTTTTGCTGCTTGATGTTGGTGACAAACATGCAGTACACTGTGTACCTTTGAATCACTCATGACTCCTTGTGACCTTGCGACTCCAGAGTTTCCTTGACCATGTCCCTCCAGTGACTTGCCCAGGGCCACATGGTGTGATTTTGTGATATGAGGCCTGGTTGCCTTGTGTGCCACACATTTTTGAGAACACTAGGCTGCACTTACACTCGTGGAGCACATTTACAGTTGTGTCTACTGATTTGTTGGTAATGTCCATGGCCACCTGTTCTCACATCGGTGTACGGTGACAGCTGTGTATGTGTCCGCCTTTTGGCACCTCACTGTGTCTTACAGGTTCCCGTACAGACCCTCCCTTTGGAATATTATGTGTGGCTTTGGCTCAGTGTGTTGTTTGTGGGTGTGTTTGGGGCATGTGTTTTAAAATAGTGGTTAGCGGTTTGTCTCACAACATGTTTTATGGGTTGTTTAACATTTATGCTAACAGCTGGTTCATCACCTCTACACACACCCTTGGCTCTCATCATTGTACAGCAAGGTGTTGACTCTGTGCTGCCTAGCCATCAGATATTATCTGGTACATAGGTCCCTTTCTTAATGGTACTTACACTGCACTGCACCTGGGGGTGCGGTCGAGTTGAGGTTCAGCAGGTGTGTTTTCCGCCTTTTTTCTAGTGGATTTCTCTCCTGTGCTGACCGTGATTGCTGCCCAGCTCCACCACACATCCAGCGCTTCCCTTGGTGTTTTTTCCTTTCCTGTTGTTAGGTTCATATGTATGTATTTATTTATTTACCTGTATTTTTATCCCACTTTTCACCAGGTCAGAGCATCATTACATTAACATGGGGGGTCTTGGGGTGAATAATACATGTATGGCAGGGCCATCACCAGGGAGGCTACATTGACGGTTTCCACAGGGCACATAGGACACTATGGACATTGTCAGATTGTGGACATTGTCTGATTCGTATACGGTGGGTTAGGTGTAGGGGTTGAGGTGTTCCTGGAACTGGAGGGTTTTCAGCTGTTTTGTAGAAGATAATTGGTCTGGGTTGTTTCAAGGCCAGCTTGGTAGAGTGCTCCATAAAGATGGAGCATACATTTCAACGACTCGATGTGAAGTTGAATGCGAGCATTTGTTTCATTTCTGACGTACAGTGAGGGGGTTGGAGGAGGCTTGTCTGGTAGTTCTTCCGTGGGCTGTTCTCAGCAGTAGTGTGTGAATTTGGTGGTTCGGTGCTTGATGTATGGCTGTGTTGGTGAGTAGGATGGCTTTGTATTTACTCCTTGCTTAGAGTAGGAGTATGTGTAGGTCTTTCAAGATTGGGGTGATGTGGTCTGTATCTTTTGCATGCTCTACCCACTGCATAACGTGTCATTGTGTGTCTGTGCATGTGTCCCTGGTACCAAATACAGACTGCAATCTGATCTGTACACAGCAGATCAGCAGGTGCATTTGCTAATGGTTTCTCTTGTGGGTTTGCCTGTCTACAACCAGCATGCACCTGGTGTGAGGGCCTGGGCTATTTGTGAATGCAGCCTTTGCTATGACGCAGACATTGCTGTTCTGTCCTACCAGTTGGTACATATTCATTTGTGGTAGTGGTCGTAGGTGTGATTCCTCTCTGTTCTCTTGGATGTATATGCTTGTCCTGCAGATGTGTCTTCAATTTGTTTGACGGTCATATGTTGGCAGGTTTGTGCTGTGAGCACATTGTACCCTCGTCTGAGTTGTGAGCCATGGTTCTGTCCATCTTCTGCCTGCCAGCTCCTGTGTCATCCTACCCTAATGTTCATGCTGCTACAACCCATCCTTCCCTCCTACACCTTCCGGCATTTCAACTCTCCATGGTTGCCTCTCGTGTGTGTACTCTGCATAGCAACGCTGTTCCACTATCATTATGAGATGTCACCTGTCCTGCCATTTCAGCCTCATCTGCTGGACACATCTTCACATCCTCTGTTGCACACTATAATTATGACATAGTACATTGCCATCACTCTGTACATAGCTACAGCTCGCCCCAATCTGTTTGTGCATTTGTGTAGCTGCCACCTGGCCTGGATGTCATTTTTCTACTACAGCACCTGTGATCTCTGTGGTTCTTTTCCTTCTGCTTTTCCTTTCCTTTCAGCTCTGTGCAGTGTTTGGGTTTCATGTGAAGTCTCCTTTGCTGACGTGGTTGTTTATGATGTGCATTCTGTTGCACCGTAAAAGGTGAAATACTCTACGGCACTGGGGTGGGCTTGTGTTTAGATGGCAGCACAGATTGCTGTACAATTGAATGCTGAGAGCAGATGTAAGTAAGCCAACCTTAGTCCCTGCTCATTTGGGGACATGAGCCTTGCACAGTCAGTCAGTGCCCTGAACATTCTGCTACACTGCTATTCCCTCTTGTATGTCTGCTCACCTACTTAGGATTTCCAGGAGTTGCAATGCACAATGATGGCAGCACTGACTGTGTTTGCACCATGCCCTGCCTCATACAGCAACCAATACAGTAAACCATTCTGCTATGGCTGTGTTTGTCTGCTGAGATATCAGCACAGCGCCTTATGCCTCTATAATATTATGTAGGGAATAAGTTAATGTACCTCCTCTGGCAATATTACCTATGACAGATGATGCATCACCCAGCCTTTGCTCGTTGTGCACAGCCATGGATTCAACCCCTGCTTGCTGCACCATTGGCCAGTGTCCTCACCATTGTGCTGTGGCTGTGTCCTTGGATTTCCACAACAGCACACCGCCTATACACTATTCAGATCCCTTGTAGAACATTGGCACCAGGCCTTCTGCTGGCCATTATTTGTTGGCCTCTTCAACAACTTACTCTGGGAGCCTTGTTCACTGGGCACTGTGGGGGATCAAAACCTTGATGCCTGCACCAGTGGTCAGTGTCGTGACCCTTGTGCTATGGCTCTGTTCCTTTCTTTGGACATCTCCGCACCACCTTAGGCCTTCCGCATTTAGCAGCACACCGCCTTCTGCTGCACAGACTGCTACATACTTTAACAGCGCAACGGCTAATGCCCAAAATTAATTGCCATACGCCTTATGATGGCAACACCTACCAGCGCACCACCTACTGCCGTCATAAGATAAACGTGTGCCACCTTATGCCGCAAAACTATTACTATGCCCCCCTACAGCACTTTTAATCATTAACATTAACACCTCAACCAAACATTTCCACGACGCACAATGGTGGCATGCAACCCTGGCCCATGCACCATTGGTCAGTGTCATAACCGATGTGCTATGGCTCTGTTCCTGTGCGTGCCCATCAACGCGCAACTTCTGCCAGCCACTATTACAGTGCCCCCGAAAACATTACAGCACAGGCTTCTGCTGACCATTCATTCTATGACCCCTAAAATACTGCCTCAGTGAGCACGAACACTGTAGGGGATTGCACACCTGCTCCCTGCACTATTGGTCAGTGTTGTCACCATTGTGCTGTGGCTGTGTTCCTTTGTGTGGACATCAGCGTGCCGCCTTATGAAGCGCAGAATAACTGTGCGTCGCAATCAATTATTATAGCTCATAATGCACATTTATCTGTTAAAGTTCATGCCTCATCCAGCCTTTTTCCATCTGCACACTGGGGGATTGAACCCATGGCCCCTGCACCATTGGTTAGTGTCTTCACCATTGTGCTACGGCTCTGTTCCTGTGCATGGACATTTGCGCAACGCCTTATGCCGTCCACAACTAACAGCGCACCGCCTAGTGCCGGCCCAAACGCAGAGGATGAACAGCGCGCCACCTAATGGCGCCCACATTTGACCGCGCATCGCCTGATTCCGCCCACATTTTACAGCGCAACGCCTCATGCCGCGAAAATGGACTTACTGCTGGTCAAACGGAACAGCGCAACGCCTACAGCCGCACAAAAATAATATGCCTCCTAAAACAACTTCTTGACCAGTACTATTCAGGCCTCAGCCAGCCTTTTTGGTTTGCGCACACTGGAGGATTGAACCCATGGCCCCTGCACCATTGGTTAGTGTCTTCACCATTGTGCTACGGCTCTGTTCCTGTGCATGGACATTTGCGCAACGCCTTATGCCGTCCACAACTAACAGCGCACTGCCTAGTGCCGGCCCAAATGCAGAGGATGAACAGCGCGCCGCCTAATGGCGCCCACATTTGACCGCGCATCGCCTGATTCCGCCCACATTTTACAGTGCAACGCCTCATGCCGCGAAAATGGACTTACTGCTGGTCAAACGGAACAGCGCAACGCCTACAGACGCACAAAAATAATATGCCTCCTAAAACAACTTCTTGACCAGTACTATTCAGGCCTCAGCCAGCCTTTTTGGTTTGTGCACACTGGAGGATTGAACCCGTGGTCCCTGCACCATTGGTTAGTGTCTTCACCATTGTGCTACGGCTCTGTTCCTGTGCATGGACATTTGCGCAACGCCTTATGCCGTCCACAACTAACAGCGCACCGCCTAGTGCCGGCCCAAATGCAGAGGATGAACAGCGCGCCGCCTAATGGCGCCCACATTTGACCGCGCATCGCCTGATTCCGCCCACATTTTACAGCGCAATGCCTCATGCCGCGAAAATGGACTTACTGCTGGTCAAACGGAACAGCGCAACGCCTACAGCCGCACAAAAATAATATGCCTCCTAAAACAACTTCTTGACCAGTACTATTCAGGCATCAGCCAGCCTTTTTGGTTTGCGCACACTGGAGGATTGAACTCGTGGCCCCTGCACCATTGGTTAGTGTCGTCACCATTGTGCTACGGCTCTGTTCCTGTGCATGTACATTTGCGCAACGCCTTATGCCGTCCACAACTAACAGCGCACCGCCTAGTGCCGGCCCAAACGCACAAGATGAACAGCGAGCCGCCTAATCCCGCAGAAATTTGACAGCGCATCACCTGATGACCCCCAAATCTGCCAGAGAAACGCATGATGACGCACAAAATTAGTTACTGCCGCCCAAACGTTACAGCGCGACGCCTAAGCCCTCCCACTATTGGTGTGCCTCCTAAAACACTTGTTAACCAATACTATTCATGCCTCAGCCAGCCTTTTTTTCTTGCGCACAATGGGGGACTGAACCCATGGTCCCTGCACTGTTGGGTAATGTCTTCACCTTTGTGCTAAGGCTCTGTTCCTATATTTGCCCAGCAGCGCCATGCTTAGCCTTCTCACGCGCTAATGTTGGCCCCGCACATTACCGCGCCGCGCACACTTACGGTCGTTTTTTTCCCTTTTTCTGCCTGACCCACCCACTCCTTATATGGCAACCACACACTAACGGGGACCCGCACATTTTCGGAGTTTAGTAAACATGCCCCTTAGTATTTTCTAATGAACAATGCACCAAGTTCTTCATTCTTTCAAGATTAGAATTCAGAGTAGATATACAATATGATGATCACTGATAAAGTGAGGTTACTTACCTGTAACAATGGTTTCCATGGACAGTAAAATACGTTAGCCACACCTGGTGACATCATCTTCTGCCGGCACCATCAGAACAGAAATGAGCATGTGCCAAGGTGCCCCAACCCTCTGCCTATCCCTACCTTGTCCAATTCATCCCAATCAGAGACCTCCCAGTTAGGACAGCGGGTGTCAATGTATATTTTATTGTGTGCTCTTCATCTGAGGGTAGGTGGGCGGGAAAGTGTGGCTGACTTATCCTGCTGTCCACAGAGAACCCCTGTTACAGGTAAGAAAACGTGCTTTCTCCATGGACAAGCAGGATGAATCAGCCACACCTGGTAGCTCCATAGTCGTGTCCTTCGGCCCAGGGGTGTAGCAGTAGGATTGAGTTAGTAGTCTGAAGGAGACAGAAGAGCAGAGCAGTGAAGTTAAGATGTTTTTATTAACCATGAAGGCAATCAACCTTTAACACAATCAGTATAACAGGTAGTGCTCAACAATTTGACAACAAGCAGTCATGTATGACCGGTGGTAAACAACAATTCATTAACAGCGATCAAGGCATGTGAGATATATGGATTCGGCATAAAGGATTGCTAGCAAACTCAGCAATGTCTAGGTATAGGGGAGCAAGGTGTCACAAAAACAGCATGTCTGAATGATAACGTGACACCATATAGTGGTTGGTGAATTGAGCATTGGGGAATAGAATGCTGCTCTAGTCCTGTGTTGCTCTGTCATGGCTGCACCCATCCACATAGGGCAGTTGTGCCCAAGATGGAGTGACCGAAGGTGCTGTCCTCCAGTGTGAGCTGGTTCAGGCAGTATTGTCTCTGCATATGTCCTTCACTGATATCGCATTGAAGGGTGGCAGCCATGCCCTGGAGTTGATGGGCACAGACAGCACTGGTGGGTTGAGAGCCAGTCTGTGAATAACAGAACACAATGCAGGCAGTGAGCCACTGTGAGAGCGTCCTTTTTGTGATGGATTGGTTGTTGAGGCAGTCATGGAAGGCCACAATGGCTGACAGGTGTACCCAGATGGAAGAGGTCTTGAGCCTCACCTGGGCGAGAGTGGTGAATTGTTGGAGGACAAGTGGAATGGGGCAAGAGAAAGGATCCTGTCCAGAAGCTGTACACCAAGCATTGAAGCTGTTCCATTTCAGGACGTATGATCTTCATCTGGAGTTGAGCCTGGCAGTGAGGATGAACTGCTGGACCTCAATGGTGAGGTGGAAGAAGAACAGCTTCATCCTTTCAAATTCCAAACAGGGCGAGTGTTGATAGGTTGGGGTGGAGCATGCTCCCCCATCCTGAATGATGAAGTCTGGTACCTGTGTCAGGCAGAGGGGCGGGCATTCATAGAGGCAGCAAAGGTACAGGAACCACCGCCTCAGCCAGTGGGGGGGTAATCAGGATGATCATGGCTCTGTTACTGATGATTTCCTACATGGTCCTGGAGATGAGTGGAGTAGGAGAGTATGCATATAGGCGTAGCTTGTCTCCCAAGTGTGGGTTGAATGCAACGGAAGCAAGACTGTGAGCGGAGGTTTGCTTCAAGCAAAAGAGGTTGCATTTTTCATTGGTCTCATCAGCAAAGAGATCGAGCTGTGGTTGGCCCCAGCACTGGAAGAGAGTTCATGATTCCGGCATTGAGAGACCATTCATGGGGTTCTACTTGGTGGCTGAGTCTGTTCACCAACTGATTGTGTTTACCAGGTATTTGCAGTGAGCATCCCCATGACAAGGTGAAGGTCCATATATTGTGGGCCTCCCTGCAGAGGGTGAGGGACCCCTTGCCCCCCTGCTTGTTGATGTAGAACATGGCGATCTGATTGTCGGTCCGTATCAGCACCACCTTGTTGATGATCCTGCTGACCTTGAGGGCATATCTGATGGCACATAGTTTGAACAAGTTGATGTGGCGGGTGCGCTCCTTTGTGGTCCAGACCCTTTTTGTGCGGAGATAGAACATATGGGCACCCCAGCCTCTCATGGAGACATCTGTGCTGATGGTGAGATTGTGCTGTAGTTGTTGGAAGAGTCTTCCCTGGGTGAGGTGTTCCCAGTGCATCCACCAAGCAAGTTGTGCCTGTACTCTGTGGTCTATGCAGATCCTGGACAACAAGCATTGGGAGTTGCGGTGCAGGTGCCATTGGAGGGTGTGCATGTGGGGTTTTGCGAGGGGAATGACCTGCATGGTTGCTGCCATGTGGCCCAGGGGCCGAAGCAGTGTCCTGGCTGTGATGGTGTTGGAGGATACCATCTGTGACAAGGAGGCAATGGTGTCTGCCTGGTGTGGGAGTAGGAATGCCCTTGATTGAGGGGTCCAGATTTCTGCCCCGATGAATTCCAGGGCTTGTGTGGGCTGTGGTTGGAATTTTTTGTGATTGATGAGGAAGCCCATTGATGAAATCAATGCAACAGTGTACTGAACAGATACCTCAATTGCTTGCTTGGAGAGAGCAGAGAAGACCCAGTCATCAAGGTAGGGAAAAGCACATACACCAGACTTGTGGAGGTGTGTGGCAGCCACCATGACACATTTGGTGAAGACCCTCGGGGCCGAGGAAAGGTAGTGGTTATCCATAATGCCGAAGCACAGGAACTCTCTGTGTGCTGGGTGGATGAGAATATGGGTGTATACGTCCTGGAGCTCCAGTGATGCAAGCCAGTCATTGCATTGCAGAAGTGGAAGGATGGAGCCCAGGGAGTACATGTGTAACCTTTCTTTGCGGATGAATTTGTTGAGGCAGCAGAGGTCGCGGAATGAGCAGATGTCCCCAGACTTCTTGGGGATTAGGAAATATCTGGAATAGAATCCTTGGTTTATCTCAGATGGTGGAACTTGTTTATGGCCTTCGCTCTGAGGAGGCAGTGGATCTTCACTGACATGGCGGAAATCAGGTGAATTGCGGTTCATCGGAGAAGAATGCTCCTTTGGTGTGGGGGTCTTGGAGAAGTTGATGTGGTACCCCTCCCTGATGATTTCCAGGACTCATTTGTCAGTTGTGATGGTCCCCCCATGATTCCTTGAAGAATAAAAAGTGGCCCACCACTGGTAGGTCCCTGGATCCCGTAAAGTTAAAAGGAGGAAGTGTTTTTCCTCGAGGGGGGTGCTGACTGCTTCTGTTGTTGGAGCTCCCTCTGGCACAGTTTGTGTTGGTAGAATTGGTGGTATAGCTGTTGCTTGGAGCATTATGGCTGCCACTTGTTGTACTGTCATGACATGGAGTAGGACTTTCATGGGTACAATCCTTGGGACTTACGTTGGTTGAAATTGCACTTCAGCACTTCTGAGGCCAGGGTTTGGAGTGTGGTGTAGCAGTCTCTCAAGTCACTGACAGTGTCCTTGACTTTGTCCCTGAGACATTGTCCCCCATGCAGGGATCACTGACTTGGATGCCCTAAGCCAAGTAGTGCGTCTAGAGGCAATAGCCATTGCGGCAGTATGGACAGAGGTGTCAAAGGCATTGAAGGTTGAGCATATTAAGTGTTTACCTCATTCACCAATATCTCTCAGGATGGGCAAGATGGTGGCTCTGGATTCCGTGACTAGCCCTTTGATTGTTTTTTTTAGGTTGGCGAGGAGTGCATCCTGGTACAGGACTTGTTGGAAATGGTGGGCAGCAATTTTCACAGTAAGCATCACAGCCAGATAGATCTTCCTTTTAAACTCATCCAGGATCTTGTGGTCTTTCCCTGGTGATGCATTAGAGTGGGAGCAGGATCCTTTTGCCTTCTTCAGTGCAGATTCAACAACGATTGACTGGTGTGACAATTGTGTCTTCTCAAACCAGGGGCTGGCTGAAGCTGATATTTGGTGTCAAGCTTCCTTAAGGTGGTAGAACCAGACAATGGGGTCTGCCAGATCTTTAAGAGGTTGTCAAGTAGGAGCTTGTGAACTGGAATGGATATGAAGAACATGGGGTTGTCCAGGAGTCCTTGGACTTCATTTATGGGGTCCGGCATGTCGATGAGAGATAGCAAGAGGTAGGTGGAGAGCTTCTGAAGGAACCTGAGGTAGGTGAGGTCCTTTGGAGGAGAGGACAGTAGAGACAGTGGTAGTGAAGCCTCAGGTTCATTGTTCATGGAGTCTGAGCGGCAGTCCTAGCTCCTGGTGGAGCCCTAGGTGGCTGCTTTCTGACATTCACTGTCCATGGACAAGGGTCCGGTTGAAAATCCTGGGGGTGAAGTTGATCCTCAAAGCAACGGTGTATATGTGGGCTGCAGCACTGACATGACAGTATGGGGCTGTGCCTCCTGTGTCTGCATCTGATGGGTCCATGGGAGTGTGTGCTACGCTAGGAAGTGAGCCAGGAGGTCCAGCATAGCTGTGGATAGTGGCACAGTCATAGGAGCAGGAGGCAGTGTGGGCTGTGCTGCATTGTATGGTGCCATCTCCCTGGCATGTCCTCTCTTCGGTGGTATTTCTTGGGCAGGCTGGCTAAAGTGCAGAGGCTGTCCAAGCTGATGGAGAGGCTTCTTACTCTGTGCTTCTTGTGCCTGTAGTTGAGGGACCTGGAGCTGCTACTGCTGTGCTTGCCCTTGTAATTCCTATGTGCAAGGGATGTCCCTTTCTGTTTGCCCCTTGAATCCTTTTCCTCAATGCTGAGCCAATAGGTGGGGAAGAGTGGGAGATCTCAGCACTGTTAGGGTTTGAATCATGCCATGCAGGGGTTCCCCCATCGGCGCAGTGATGATCATGGTGCTGTCCAATGACGCTGATGGGAGGGCAGAGCTAGGATTTGAGAGGCTGTTCCTTATCCAATGGTACCATAGGGTGGCAGGGCTTGGCTACAGGGAGGACAGTCTGGCACCATGTATTGGCACAGAAGGAACAGTGGAAGCCAGTGTCCTTGCTGGAGGAGAGCCACAGGGGGCTGGATCTGAGTGCCAATTGAGGCTGACGGTGATTGGGGAGCTGGAGCCACTGCCACGCTCGACCTCGAGCTGGGGATGGAGGCCTCCAGCAGCATCCTGTGTCATGGAGGAGGCCATGGTGTTGATAGCACCAGCAGCCATTTGCTTCTCCTTCCTCTTTGTCTTGGTCACGTGAAGGATAGCCTGCATGCAAGAGGAGTCACAACCCTGTGTCCCGGTAAGGAAATCCTGCAGCATGTGACTTCAGGATCACTGTGCATTGAGTCACATGCTGGCATAGTGGGGGCAGGCCTCCATGCGATGGGCAGCCCCAAGGCACCGGACACAGTGGTCATGGACATCGGTGACGTTCATCTTCTTGCTACACTTGGGACACTTTTTGAAGTCAGATTTGGAACTCATGCTTCTCTAAGAACATAAGAACATAAGAAATGCCATACTGGATCAGACCAAGGTCCATCAAGCCCAGTATCCTGTTTCCAACAGTGGCCAATCTAGGTCATACATACCTAGCAGTATCCCCAAGAGACACACGTTCCACAATGCTTATATTGGGTCAAGCATTGATATCCTGGGTCCCTTTTTAATAATGGTTTATGGACCTTTCCTCCAGGAACTTGTCCAAACCTTTTTTAAACTCAGCTACACTAACAGCTCTTACTACATCCTCCGGCAACAAATTCCAGAGTTTGATTACACGTTGAGTGAAAAAATATCTTCTCTTATTTGTCTTAAATAGATCACCTTGTAGCTTCATTACAAGTCCTCTAGTCTTTCTATATTCTGATAACGCAAACAACCGATCTACGTTTACCCGTTCCACACCATTCATTAATTTATAGACCTCTATCATATCTCCCCTCAGCCGTCTCTTTTCCAGGCTGAAGAGCCCCAACCTTTGTAGCCTTTCTTCATAGGAGTAGCCTTCCATCCCCTTTACCATTTTGGTGGCTCTTTTCTGTACCTTTTCTAATAACGCTATATCCTTTTTAAGATACGGCGACCAGAACTGCACACAATATTCAAGGTGTGGTCGTACCATGGAACGATACAGAGGCATTATAATATCCTTTGTTTTATTTTCCATCCCTTTCCTTATGATACCTAGCATTTTGCTTGCTTGCTTTCTTGGCCGCCGCTGCACACTGGGAGGAGGGTTTTAACATGTTATCCACGATGACTCCTAAATCTTTTTCCTGGGTGGTGGTTCCCAATGTGGAACCTTGCATCGTGTAACCATAGTTTGGGTTGTTCTTCCCTAGGTGCATAACTTTGCACTTGTCCACATTAAATTTCACCTGCCGTTTGGATGCCCAGTCTTCCAATTTATCCAGATCCTCCTGCAGTTTTCCACAGTCCTCTTGGGTTTTAACAACTTTAAACAGTTTTGTGTCGTCCGCAAATTTGATAACCTCACTAGTTATTCCCTTTTCCAGGTCATTTATGAATATGTCAAAAAGTAGTGGACCCAGTACAGATCCCTGGAGTACTCCACTATTCACCCTTTTCCATTGGGAAAATTGGCCATTTAGCCCTACCCTCTGCTTTCTATCTTTTAACCAGTTCCCGATCCACAACAGTACACTACCTCCTATCCCATGACTTTTTAGTTTTGCCAAAAGTCTCTGATGAGGGACCTTGTCTAGTCTCTTCTTTGGGGTTAGGTCCTTGTTCTTCTTATTATTTTCTTGCTTTTTTGGGGGGTGTAGTTGTGGAGAGCTGAGTTTTCTGTTCTTCTTGGCAAGGTGGAGGAAAGAGACTGGATGAGGTAGAGGAGGGCCAGGGGAAGGAGCATCTTGGCACATTCCATTAGTTAGCTTTTGAATCCACAGTACCTGAGGTCAGTTGCACATGCTTATCCTTGGGTCCACTGAAAACACTAGCAGTTCCAGAAGCCAGTCTAGGTTTGGTCTTCCTCTTAGCACCGCTACTAGTACTACTTATCATTTGTATAGCACTACAAGAGAAACACAGCACTATACACACACATGCAAAAGAGAGTCCCTGCTCAAAAAAGCTGACAATCTTACTCATCTTTAACACTATAGATGACACCAAATTGGCACTGAATAGGTATCAAAGGGTCACATCCCTTTGGTCATATGCCTGCAGCCACGCACTACAGTGTTTTTGGCTTTTTATTGCAATAGCCAGCCCTCTCAGATGATGTAACCTTATAGGGTGGTGTTGTCCCTCCATCAGGCCAGCCTCCTCATTACTCTCACTTGTTGACTCTGGTATGCCTCAACTAGGCTCCTGGCTTGCAACCATCAATACAGAGGTTTCAAGAGGAAGCATTCACTCCCAGCAACACCGCAGAGAGGCTGGCCTTTTACTGCAAACGCAAGCCTTCTTTGATGATATCATTAGAAGGGTGTTGTCACTCTAGCAGCCTGGTTTCCTCACTACTCTTACACATCAATTTGGTATGAACTGACTAGGCTTCTTGCTCACAGCCACCAGCATACAGACTTCAGAGGTAACTTGCATTCCCAACGCACTGGCTGTTTTTATTGTACAGTAGCCTTTACCAAGGGCCTGAGGTAGTGGTAATATGTGTTAAATCCCACGCTAACTGCTTAATGCACTTTATTCAAGAGGCCTCTTAAGACACCTTTAAATTAAGCACTTAGGGTGGGCTGTTGCAGCCTTCCTCCTCTCCTTATTGTGGGAATATCAGCTGCCACTTGTATTCCATGGTCCTTGACATGGTTTAACTTTCAAAGTGAGGAAAGGTGCTTAGTTTAAAAACAGAGAAAAAATGTAGATGACTGCAAACCGAGGAAGCAAAGCGGTAATCGTGGGTATTGTGGAAACCTGAATTCTTGTAGCCAGTTCTTGACCTTGAGACATGGGAGAGACCTGTGTGACTTGTACATAATGGTACAGCAGTAGAATAAAGCTTACATTCCGAGGGCATGCTGAGCTTTCTTTTCATTTTAGCCACATACCCAATTGCATTGAAAGGTAATTGAGAATTAAAGCTCAGCAGAACTAATTTAACAGAGGTCCTGAAATATAGGTTGCATTCTCCATGGACAAGCAGGATGAGTCAACCATGCCTGGTGATGTCATCTGCCGGTGCCATCTGAACAGAAGTGCTCTCCAAGAGTGGGGTGAAGGAGTAGTCTAGTAGTTAGGGCAACAGCCTGGAACTGGAAAAACTAGGGTTTGAATCTCACTGACAGTCCTTGTGCAAGCCACTTAACTATCCACTGCCTCAGGTACAAACTTAGACTGTAAGTCCTTTGGAGACAGGGAAATGTACCCTGGATACCTGAATTTAACTTGCCTTGAACTACTACTGGAAAGGTGTGCACCAAATAATAATAAATAGAAAATAAATCACTTTCCCCTAACTTTCAGGGGCCTCTTTGAGCCCCATTGATAGGACTCCTCCACTGCATCTATTGTATTAACTGCTTGTTTCGAAGACCCTAACCTTGGCAAGGGGCAGGACTCTTCATCTACTGCTGTTGCCATAGGATTTTCTTCACAAGCTTCCAGAAGCTTTATTCATGAAAAGCATCTGTTCCATAGGCCCATTTATTTTTCTGTGGCTGAAGGACAGAGGGTGTTGGATCCATCAACCAATCAAGAGGTATCTTTACTGGCTATCTGGAGAATTGTTTCCCAGACAGACTCCTGCTTATAGGCCTTTGTTGAGCAAATACTGTAAATACAATTGCTAAATTGAAAGAGCAAGATGAAAGACTTGGTCTTGTTGAATTGACTAATTTTAAAATAGAGATCCTTCCTTTTTACAGGTAAGAACTCTTTAATACCAAAAATAGTTTTGTCCATTGGAGTGTGGAATCTTGTAAAATAATTTGTGTGCTAGGAATTTATGATTTTTAATTTTTCAAAAACTTGCTTACTTGCTCCTATGAAATTGCTTAGGACATTTTTTCATGAAGTCCTAGATTAGTCTGATGCTGATTCAATAAATATTTCTAATGTAACCCTTACCAGTCTTGGAGTCCCTCACAGCAGCTATGCACAACTGTTCTGCAGACTGGGGGCACAACTTCAGGAAGATAATATTGTCTTTGTAGGCTTAACTCTCTGGGAATTTTAGAGCTTTAAGTTGGGATCAGTAAAACTGGCAGGCCGTTGGTATCTTAGATCCACTCACTCCAATCCTCATTCACCTCAATAACTCAGTTCATGCCAGAGTTTGGTTGCTCTGAACTAAGGGTTTATTAAAAATTTCGAAGGATCACTGACAACAACAAAAATATTATTAATGGAAGAGCAAACATAAGACAGTTACATTTACTCAGAATTTTAGTTGGACAGTCCTTTCCAGATGGAGGACCCCTCCTCACTAGCTCCTTTCCCCAGAGCACCTTGTAGAGATGGATGCTGAACTTGGCCTGGCTTCAAAATGGCAGATCTGATCAATATTTTAGTGGTACTACCACTAGGGTTCCAGCTGCCAAATAAGGCATAAATGCTCTTATTTGGAAACTTGATCCCTAGCCGTAGCACCATCGGACTACCGCTAGAAATCAGAACCGCCATGTTGAACCTGGTCTGGCAAAGTGGAAGAAGCATCCGGTGATCATTCCTGCCCTACCACTAATTCACCAAGGGAGCCCCCAGTAATTGCTAGGAGATATTAGGGATGAGGAGGGTCAAATGATGCTAATCAAGGAGGGCATCAGGATGGGGCTGATGCTCCTTGGGGAAGGGATCAGTGTGAGGGGTGATAGGGGACTGAGGTGGAGGGTGGATGCTGATCAAAGAGGTGATCAGTGTCAGAGTGTGATGCTGCTCAGAGAGGGGGACTGGGATAGGGGATGATGATCTTCAGAAAGGGCATCAGGGTAGGGGGTGAAGCTGATCAAGGAATGATTCAGGAGAAGTGATGCTGATGTAGATTGGGAGGGTGGGGGATCATGATGAGGCAACAAGATTTTTAACTCATGGAGCCATTGCGTCAGCAGATAGCACAGATGCATTTATCATGCCATCTGCCAATGTATTTACTGTGCAGTAAGTGTTTCCCCTGTGCAGTAAATGCACGGCATCTCACCAAAATTTGCCACACAGACTTTGCACTTACTATGCATTAATGTTTGCACCTAACTCACTGTAAATGCAAAGATTTAGTACACTTTAATAAACAGGCCTGTACATGTCACTGTTCCTTTGCTGTCCTTTCTATGTATCTATATCTATGTGTGTATATATAAATACAAAGTGAGATTTTAGAAGGAATGTCTAGTAAGAACCTGGGACGTCCAGAGTACAGCATACAAAAATCTGGGGAAGTGACAGCAGTGAAGGAGGTAAGTAGAAGCACCTTCTGAAATTGCTCCATCTCTGCCCTGAAAGATTCATGTCACAGTAACTAGTTCTGGCAGCGGGCTCATGAAAATAGCGAGCCGGGTGCAATCATGGGCGTAGGCCATTCAACAAATGCGGATGTCCCCGAATTGCACAGCCTCAGAAATGGGTACTTGGACGTGCTTGGCGGGATATTTCAGAAAGAGGGTGATTATGTTATGAGACATGCACATTCTAGCCGGCCATTTCAGATAATCAGACGTGCGAGTAATATGCTTGGAGTATGTATTTATATGCAGGTTTCTTTGGCCAGGAAATATTAACTGTGGTGATTTTTGTGTAGTTTGCTCTTCCTCCTGGAATCACCACAGCCATTAAACAAGCACTTTTTTTGCACCTTATTCACAGTCAGAAGCAGGTATAGGCATGGACGCCTCAACAACAAGGGCCAGACATGCTTGTGCCATTCTGAATTCGCACCATGATATGCATCTCTATCAGAGCCGGTCCATCCACTAGGTGAACTAGGTGGTCACCTAGGGCGTAAGACCCTGGTGGGTAGCATGACGATGTCCTCCTCTTGTAAGGTGGAGATCACCATGCTGCGGTAGGCTTTAAAGCATATGTGTGCACTTACAGCCTGTTGCTCCTGCCGACTTTGATAGGAAGTTACATCGGAAAGGGTGGCAGGCCATGAGTTCACACATGCACTTTAAGGCCTGCTTCCGCACTGAAAAAGATGATTACCATTGCATCCACAGACCCATGTCAGAGGTTGGATGTCAGATTTAGAGGTGACGGCATGCGGCAGGGTGTGGTGGGGTGGGATGGCACATCGGGCCTGCCTAGGGCATCAAGAACCATTGGGCCACTTCTGATCCCCATTGCTCTGCCCAAGCCACACCTCTACCATGCTCCCATGCTACATGGATGTGCTGTGGCCGGGGATGTCTATATACCCAGTTTTCTAAAATGGGTCTGGGGACATTCCTGTGATTTGCACATCTGAATGTGTCCATTTTCAAATTTCCAACTCACGTGCAGAGCTTCTAAAATGACCCCCCATAATATATATTCATATACTTATGCTTGCACATATTGACAAAGTTTAAAGCATCAAAATAACATCCAATCTGAATAATGGGCCTTTCTATTGTTGTTTCTGTCTGATTTGATTTATTTGTTTCTTATACCACCTTGCCCACAAAGCATTAAAGCAGTTTACAATACAAAATAGTAAATCGATAAAAATACAGTTATCCAAAAGAGGATTAGAGAATAGTGAATGAATGGTGAACCGTGAAAGAAAAATTATCTGTTCAATCAGGAGCAAAACCGCCAAGTTCTTCATCTCAGATGTGACCAGGCTGTGCTTTTTCATCAATGAGAATGCTCCGGAAATCCTAAACACCATGCCCATTGTGCAAGATTAGCTGATGTGGATATCTTCAGGGGATGAAGCTCATTGTTTAGAAGTAACACTGTAACTGTTTGAAATTACAGGTTCTGTACTCATCCCTCAACGTGATTTTTAATTTATGATTTATTAACCACCTTTAGGAAGAATGTGACAGTATGTATGTTCCATCAGTAAAGGCAGTAAAGCTGGGTAAGGGACCTGATTCACCTGATTGTTAATGCTTGTTACCTACAGTCCTTGAAAACGCCTATGTTGGACCCAAATAATATGAGTTATGTTGTTCCGGTCCCCAATGTTTCTTTTCTGTTAAAAGTTATTGCACTTGTTTAAAATCAATTGTAGAAATTTCTAGACCATGTGAAGGTTCTAGAGCTGCACCAGTCGTTTCAGAGCTAGATACAGAACCAAAATTCTACTTGTGCTCTTTGGTTTGTTGTATCCTCTCTGTCCTGCTTCTGTTCTGCACTATTTGATCTCATTGATCATCATATTATGTTAGAGATATGCAGAAGTAGATTTAGATGGGACAATGCTCAGAAAACCTTCACTAGACTGTACCTGTCCTTCTAATTGGCCCATCTTCCTCCTCCCCTTTGTTTCTGAACTACTCAAATATGTGGTTTACCACCATTGTCTTGACTTTCTTTCCTCTGAAGCCCTTCTGGATCCATTGCAATCTTGCTTTTGTCCTCTATATTCTACAGAAACATTTCTGGCCAAAGTCTCCAGTGACCTGTTTCTCACCAAATTGAAGGGCCTTTACTTGATCTTTATCCTTCTTGACCTTTCTGCAGCTCTTGGTGCTGTTGATCACCCTCTTCTCTTCAATACCCTGTTCTCATTTGGATTTAGGGGCTCTCTGGAGGTATTTAACCCTCTTAATCATATCACTTCTATCCCACCTTTCCTCTAAGGTGTACATATTAAGATCCTTAAGTCTGTCCTCATATGATTTATAATGAAGACCACTAACCATTTTAATAGCCGCCCTCTGTACTGACTCTAGCCTGTTTATATCCTTTTGAAGGTGCGGTCTCCAGAATTGCACACAATACTCCAAATGAGGTCGCACCAAAGACTTATACAGAGACACTATCACCTCCTTTTTTCTGCTGGCCATTCCTCGTCCTATGCACTCAAGCATCCTTCTAGCTTTTGTGGTCACCTTTTCTACCTGTTTAGCTACTTTAAGACCATCAGACACATACTATATTGCTCCCTTGGATTGCTGCAGCCCAAATGCATGACCTTGCATTTATAACATTAAATCTCAGCAGCCAAATTCTAGACCATTCTACACCTTCCTGGGTGCCTACTCTATTTCAGATTTTAGTATCATCTACAAAGAGGCAAACCTTACCCAACAGCCCTTCCGCTATATCACTAACAAAGATGTTAAAAAAAATTGGATGAAGGACAGATCGCTGGGGCACACCACTGGTAACCTCCTTCTCCTCAGAGTGAACTCCTTTTACCTGTAACCTTTGTTGTCTCCCACTTAACCAATTTCTAACCCATGCAGTAACTTTAGGGTCCATCCCTAGGGTGTTCAGTTTGTTTATAAGTTGCATGTGAGGAACGATGTCAAAGGCTTTACTGAAATCTAAATACACCATATCTAGGGCTCTCCCTTGGTCCAACTCCTGGTCACCCAGTCAAAGAAATCAATCAGATTTGTCTGACAAGACCTGCCTCTGGTGAATCCATGCTGCCTCAAATCCTGTGATCCACTGGACTCCAGAAAACTCACTATTTTCTCTTTCAGCAGCGCTTCCAATAATTTACTCACCACCGAAGTTAAACTAACCAGCCTGTAGTTTTCAACCACATCCTTACTTCCGCTTTTGTGTAAAAGCACCACGTGAACCTCTCTCCAGTCCTTTGGCACCACTCCTGATTCCAACGAGGCATTGAAAAGGTCAGTCAGTGGAGCTGCTAGAACGTCCCCAAGTTCCCTCAGTATTCTAGGATGCATCCAATCTGCTCCACTTTGTCTACTTTAAATTTAGCTAGTTTCTGACCAACACAGTCTTCTGAAAATTGTTCAAGATGCCCCTCACTTCTTTTCCTGTTTGTGGGTGTTTTCTGAGGTCCTGCTCCTGGTTCTTCATCTGTGAATACAGAACAGAAATAGTTGTTAAGCAATTCCGCTTTATCCTCATCAACTTCTACATATTCCTCCCCTGCATTTTTATTGCATTGGCTATTTCCTCCTCTTTTTGAATCTTTGCTTTCCTAACTACTTTGCTAGCTTCTCCAAGTTTTTCCAAATATAGATGCCTGTCTTCCTCTCTCTGTGATCTCTTGTATTTCATGAAGACCTCCCTCATTTTCTTCATTTTTTCAGCTACTTCTTTCAAAAACCATAGAGGTCTCCTTTTCCTTTTATCTTTATTTACCATTTTAACAAAAAGGTTTGTTGCCCTTAAAATATCCCCTTTCAATTTTGCCCACTAATTTTTTACATCCCTCAGTTGTTCCCATCCTGCTAACAACTCGCTGAGGTATTGGTCCATCTTGGCAAAGTTAGTTTTCCTAAAGTCTAAGAACCTTGCTTTTGAATGGATTTTAACAGTCCTAGTCCTAATACTGAACCACACCATCTGGTGATCACTGGATGCAAAATCATCTCCCACTTTAACATCAGAAACATTTTCACCATTGGTAAGCAGCAAGTCCAGTATGGCCCTTTCACATGTGGGTTCTGTTACCAGTTGCCTGAATAGTTCTTCCTGTAGAGAATCCAGGATCTCCTTATTTCTTGCATAGTCTAGGGCCTAAGTATCTTGGAGAGCAGCTTCATCAATCTATCCCTTGTACCTCTTCAAAGTCACTAGGCCCGATATTCAGTAGTGGCTGCTAACACAATTACAGCTCCTAGATATCTCTGCTGAACACAAAACTCAGATATTCAATCTGGAGCCATATCTGGCCACCAGCATTGAATATTCAGGTCAGCTGTACAGCCTGGAAGCTAATTGGGCAACGGCGATATTGAGCCATTGCTCGGTTAGCTCCCATGGGTAAAGATAGGCCAGCTTGGGGGCGGAGCCTGATGTCCAGCGGGTTAGACGCTTTGCGCTGAAGCTCCCGAGGGGCCTACTCAGAATCCTGACTTAATACCTACATTAACTTAATATTTTGCTCCGAACTTACCGGGGTGCCTCGGGGGGGATGGCGGCCCATAAACCAGCGCGCTTAGACTTCGGATCTCCCTCTTCTTCACACGGAAAACGTTCCAAGACAGAGCTGCCTTCCCCACAAAAGATGGTGCCATTTCGGGATAACCCCGAAATGCAACAGGAGATCTTGGAGGAAATACGTGGTGTGAAGGAACTGGTGCAGTCCAACGGAGAAGCGCTACGAGCCATGAGAGAAGATTTTGGTGTGCTTCAGGATCGACTTGAAGGTCTTTCATTACGGCAGGACAATATGGCGGGGGTCCTCGACTCGCACGTGGTGCGCTTGGTGAAACTGGATGAGGCTGAGCGTCAGATACAGAATCTACAAAAAGAGTTAGAGGATAGCAATAATCGAGCCCGTCGCAACAATGTAAGGCTCATTGGTGTACCGGAGGGCGCGGAAGCAGGAGATATGAGAGAATTCCTGGTCAAAACTCTTCCCTCCTTGCTGAAGATTACTTTTCACAGAGATCTGGAAATTGACCGAGCACATCGTGTTCCTACCAGCATGGCGCTCAATCGGACGACCCCCCGGCCCATCATTTTTCGTCTACTGAGATATCAGCAAGTTGAGCAAATTCTAAATGCTGCCCGGGCGAATCGTCATTTGGAGTTTGAAAATCATAAAGTCTCCTTCTTCCCTGACTTGGCTAAGCCCACAGTTGACCGTCGGAAGAGACTCCTTGCTTTTCGACCTAGACTTCAACAGTTACAGGCTCGCTTCGGCATCTTATATCCAGCGAAGCTCAGAGTGACTCTCCATAACCAAACTCGTACCTTCGAAGATCCTGATCTGCTAGCAACATTTCTAGCTTCCAAAGAAGCAGACCAGATGCGCTAATCCAACAGCTTGGATGGAATCCGCTGGAACTGTCCGCCATTTTGAATGGCCCGATGCGGTGATCGCTGCCTGAAACGGAGACTGCCTGGACTTTTCTTTCTCTTTATATATACCTTATTGGTCTCCTTTCTTTCCACGATGAGATCCTTGGTTAGTTTCGGAGCCCGTATAGCTCTGTAGGATTTATGTTTCAATTCAGGCCTTCTCTGGGGTTTCTCCCCGCAGACATCAGGCCGCCAGTAATTTCTGGGGTTTTGCTTCTTCTCTAAGGCACTTCGGTGCTTATTTTGTTATATGGGGCGCTTCATGGTTTTCCTTAGTTTAATTCCTATCATGTTGTTTCTGCAGTCATTTACTGGTACTATGAGCGACATTGTGTACCTCTGTGCGCTATTATGTTTCTTTTTCAGATTGTTTAACTATTTTGCATGGCTTTATGTAAGTTATCATTACTGACTGTAAAAGGCATCAATAGTCTATTCCAAAGAAGGACAATCCTTAGCTCTCTTAATCATGATTATTCTGAGTTAGTGTTTCTTCAGGAGGCCCATTTACTGGGCATAGCTATTTCCTATCTCCTTCATTACGAAATACTGGAAATTGGCTCCCATCTGAGCCTCAATGATTGGTGGAATTATGTCCATTTTTACTGTAATTATGAGCAACTACCTTGTATGTCAATCTCTTCCACTCAAGCCTTTCACTACTTGTTTAAAAGGAAGGTGTTCCATGATTATGTTCTAACTGCTAAATGCTCTCATTTGACTGTTTAATTTTGTATACATTTCTGCCACAGGATCAGCCTGTATCATCAATACCATTTCTGCTTGTTTGCTGTACAATAACTGTTGTGTGTAAGCGCTTATGTGATGACTCTTATTAGCTTAGAGAAGAAGCATAGGGGTGGGGGGTAATTGGGGCTGTTTTCCTTATTGTATGTGTGTATTTGTATCTTTTGGTGTGTTGTTACTTTTGTTTGTTGTAAAATGAAAATAAACGTTTTAAAAAATAAAAAAAAAATAAAAAAAAAAAGATAGGCCAGCTTTTCCCAGGCCTATCTTTACCCGCGGGTTGCTAACCAGATAGCAGTTATCATTGGAGTTTATAGTGGCGGTACCCGGGGATATACCATGTTAGTACCACTGAATATCTCGCTTAGAGGCATTTACATGGTTTACAGATCTGCAAACCGTGTAAATGCCTTTAAATATTGGGCCTACTGTGTGCAACACTTCTGGTGGTAAGAATAATAATTTCCCAAAATAGATCCTCTGCTCCTATTCTGTAGAATGATTTCCAAAAGAGATTAAGCTCGTTACAGAGTATCTTCCATTTAATTTACTTTCTATTCTACTCTTTCGCCCTAGAGGACCGAAACTCTTGAACATGTGGCTATTTAGCCAAGCATTCAATTTGTGGGGCTACAGGGCAAGTTTCCCCTTTAAACCTTTGGTTGTTAATTCACTTCTCATCTATAATGAGATAATTGTAGGTAGCTAAGGGACTACATTCTAGCTTAGAAACACTGGGTAATTACATTTTTACAGAGGTTTTGCTTTGTATATGTAACCTTTGTCAGGCCTGTCCTAATGATGAAGTGTTCACGCCTTTTGCAGCCCTGGAGTGGATTTTCTGATGGGAGAAATAATTTACCTTCAACATCCAAGGAGTTAATTGATTCTAACTCTTGTAGAGTCAATAAACAGTTAGTTTATTTATTTATTTATTTTATTTAACACTCATTTTTATACCGCATCTTCCAGAGATCAGTTGCGGTGTACAAATAACAACAATTAACAAATCGAAGTTTGTTTTACATAGAACATCTTAAATATACATAGAACGTCTTAAAGTATCATAAATTAAACAAACTTAAATCTAGGAAAATTAAACAGTGATTTTAAACTGGAACTGTGTTAAAACAATTAACTGGAACTGTGTTAAAACAATTAACTAACAGAATGTGGTGTCTACGTACATAATATAGTACATAACAGATACAACTATATACATGAGGGAGGTATTAGGGCATAAGAGATTGGATAGTCTTTTCGTTTGTGCTATGTGTGTGGTCTATTTATGTGGAAGGTTTGTGCTTTATGTTGTCAGTTACTTGTTTAGCCTTTATCTAAGTTGAGTGCAAGGTTTAGTATACAGATGTACTGCTCCAACATAAAATGTCTTTACTGAGGTACAAATGATTCGGCATATGATGCATTTCTTCCCTGTGGCATCTACAATTCACAACTGAAACATAAATTTAGCGGATCTCTATTTCTTGGGTCACTTCTGGGGGGTTATGCCTATTCCTTTGTGGCTTTTCTTAAAGATGGTCCCCTCAACCCCCGCCCCACCCTCCCATTTATTTGAAATTCTTCTGTTTCATACTTGGAATCTCCTGCTCAATTTTAACGCTTTACTCCACCACTCTCTTCCTCAGAGTACCACATGGCCACCTACTCTTTGGTTTCCACTCGGCAATCACTAGGGGGTAGCTCACCGTTTTCTTCTTCCAATGCAACACCAGATGAGTACTCACTCATCCACAAAATTTCTGTCATATTGACATGGAATCTCCCTGATAAGGGGCACATGATGAACTGAAAGGTCCCACAAAAAACGTCTTACGTCCAAAAATACTACCAGGCTTCTTCTTTACAAGGGACCTGACCCTAGAGGAATTGAAGCTTTCTGTCAAATGCTTGGGAATATTTTTACACTCTAAAAAAGGGAAAATGACAATTTTCAAAAATAGAATTATAAAAAGGGAGAAACAGTTCACCAGCCACAAACATGGGCTTGACAAAGTTAGTTTTTCTAAAGTCTAGGACCCTTAGTAAAACCAAGTTTGTCAAGATTGGGGAATATCTCAAGAAGTCGTTAGCTGGATGGGAACAGTGGGGGGAAGCAGAAAAGTAGCAAGCAAAACTGAAAGGGGATATGTAAAAGTAAAAGGAGATCACTATGGTTCTCGAAGTATCCAAAAATTAAGGAAAAAGAGAGCAACATTCATGAAATACAGCAGGTCACAGTAAAAGGAACAATGTCTGGATAGCTAAGAGAAGCTGGGAAAGTAGTTAGGGAAGCAAAGATGCAGATGGATGAAAAAATAGCCAATTTAGTAGACTGGGGGGAGAAGACATTTTTTTTAAGATATATTAGTAACAGGAGGGAGTACAAAAGTGGTATTGTCAGACTCAAGGGTAAAGCGGAAGAATACATAGAAGCTGTTGAGGATAAAGTGGAATTGCTTAACAAATATTTATGTTCTGTATTCATAGATGAAAAGTCAGGCATGGGAGCTCAGAAAACACATACAAAAGGAATGGAAATGAGGTGGATCTTGAATGATTTTCAGAAGACCATGTTCATGAGGAGCTACAGTATCTAAACTAAATATAAAAGCGATGGGCCAGAAGGGATACATCCAAGGCTATTAAAGGCATTTAGGGAAGTTCTAGCAACTCCATTGTCTAACCTTTTTTGTGCTTTTTGAGTCAGGAAAGGTCCCTGAGGACTGGAGAAGGTGCATGTACTCCCTCTACACAAAAGTGGATGATGTATCGAGGTTGGGAACTATAGGTCAGTTAGTCTGACCTCTGTAGTGAGCAAAATAAATGGAAATGTTGCTAAAATAGGAGATAGCGAGCTGAATTCAAGTCACGTCTGAAAGTCTGATTTCCACTGGTTATAAATTCAACAAGTATAGATGAGAGACCCCCCAACAAAATGAAAACAATACGTTGCCTACCAGAGCCTCCAATATTTCCCTTGGTCCTGATAAATTTTAGTCCACAAAATATCTGATCTTCATTAAATTATCATCATACCATAACCCTTTGTAAGCCTTCATTTTACTGCCCACAGTGCCCAGTGCCCAAGAGTTAGTGTCACAAGTGTCAGACAGGCACTTTATGAAACGAAATGCCCGGTTAGCTTCCATGAGTAAGGTTAGGCCAGCATGAGCCGTGCCTTACTTTACCCATGCCGTTAAACAGGCAGTGGCTCAATATCACCGCTACCTGGTTAGCAATGGGTGCCGCCTCCTCTCCGTCCCAGAATGCCCTGACATGCCTGACATTTACATGGTTTGAAAGTCTGAAAAACATGTAAATGCCTTTGAATACCCCTCTCCCCCCCCCCATTCTTCTTTATAAGGTAATGTTTAGGTGCTTACTCTAACACATCATTTCACATGCTGCAATTCTTAAGCTTAGCAATTAACACAACAGGAGAGGTACTGTATGAGAGACCACTCTGTTGTTCACTTTTGTCAGGGAAAGTTTAAAGCATTGCAGCATGAAAGAAGGTATGCTGGCAGTCGTACCCCAGATTTGCAGAACATGTGGTGAAAATATTTATTGGGCTGTTAGAGTTCTTTACAAGGGATTACTGTCCTTCTGCAAACATTTGTGCCAGTAACAAAAGAAGACTTGGAAAAGAGAAGGCTGAGGGGAGATATAATAGAGTTCTATAAAATAATGAGTGGAGTGGAACGGGTAATCATAGATCGGTTGTTTACTCCTTCAAGAAGTAGAAAGATTAGGGAGCGCTGCAATGATACTAAGGGGTATGTTTACTAAACTCCGAAATTGTGTAGGGCCGCGGTAGTGTGCCTGTGCCATATAAGGAGTGGGCGGTTCAGGCAGAGAAAAGAAAAAACCGGGAGACAGCGACCGTACTTGTGCGCATCGCGCTAATGTGCGGGGTCCACATTAGCGCGTGGGAAGGTTAAGTGGCGCGCTGCTGGGCACAGAAAAGAACAGAGCCGTAGTACAACGGTGAAGACACTGACCAATGGTGCAGGGGCCATGGGTTCAATCCCCCATTGTGCGCAACAAAAGCTGTTGTCTGAGGCAATAACTGTAATGGGTTAAAGTGCTGTAGGAGGCATATTAATTTTGTGCGGCATAAGGCGGCGCACTGTTAATTTTGGGGGACATTAGGCGGTGAGCTGTTAGTTGTGGGCATCATAAGGCGTAGCACTGTAAATAGTGGGCATTAGGTGGCGCGCTGTTAAGTTTGTGCGGTTTGGGCAGCAGAAGGTGGTGCGCTGCTATGCTATGAAGGCCTAAGGCAGTGCGGCAATGTCCAAACACAGGAATAGAGCCACAGCACAATGGTTAAGACACTGACCAATGGTGCAGGGATCAGGGGTTCAATCCCTCACATTGCCCAGTGAACAAGGCTGGCTGAGGCATAACATATTATGGGGATGAGTGCTGTAGGGGGCATATTAGTTCTATTTTATTTATCAGTACTAGCAAACTCACTCTCAAAGCGTGTTAACATAAGGCGGCCCATACGGCACATGTTAAAGTTCACTGTCCGCCAAGGCACCCTAGAATGTCCCCTATAGGTCACCATATATGTTGCGTCACAGGATAATGTATAGTGCACCTTATATGGACGGCAACCATAAGGTGCCCTATAGGGCGCCCTATAAAGCACCCTCAGCGGCACCTTATGGGTACAGTATGCTGCGGGTGTTTTTGCTGGCATCAACATATGTACATTAAATAAAAAAGACTTTGGACAACCCTAGCAAATTACCCCACTCTGGATTTGAACCAATGACCTCTGGTTTCCTCAGGCAGTAAAGTAAGCATTGGGCTACAGCTCTATAGCTGCCAGCAAGCCCCTGGCTGGCTGCAGAGAGCCTGCATGTCACCACACAGACAGTCTGCTGTGGTAGCCAGGATAGGGTTAGGCCACCCGTACCCATGATGCACTGCACATGCAAATCAGCTGTCCACAGATGAACACAAGATGGGGAATGCACCCCAACAGCTCCCCGGCATGGTAGGGGGAAGTGGCCGTGTGCACCCACACAGCACCTCGGCCTGGTAGGGGGTACTGACCGGGTGTTTTACTGGCACAGAGTAGCTACACACTGTCACATTGTGCGGGTACTGTGCTCACCCTGAGGGTGTGAAGAGGCGCCCAGGACCAGGTCCACAACACCCTCCATGGATGAAAGAGGCCATGCCAGAGCTCCACAGCAGTATTAATCTGTGAGATAAGTAGTTTCAGCAGAAACACCTTGGATATCACTTTCTGTCTTAGTCAGGGGAACCCCTTATGGATACCTAGGTGGGCTATGTACCACCACCCAAGGTTGAAAAAAACAGGGTCTCCTATCAACAGATCCACATTCTACCTCCCTGCAATGGTGGCAGTAGAGTGGACCATCAACCCCGGTCCTGCTGGGGAACAGACACCCTACAGGGCAGTCAAAGCAGCTCTATACACCTTCACAACGCAATATCAGACAGACATTAGGCCTGGATATGCTAAGCTGCACCCCACCAATATCTGATATTCTCCTGCAGCAAGCCTTCAGCCGCTGCACCCTGCAAGACACTCCATCACAACACAGACCAGCTGAAAACAGTCTGCTAGCTAGTCCTGGTGTAAATGCATGCACCCAGAACTGGGATGGCAGTGCACACCAGCAGATAAGTTAGTGACTAGGCCCCAAAAGGAAACCCATATATATCACATGAGAGAAATACTATATAGCACTATGGGGGTGCCTAGACATGCTGTGGTCACTGCACAGTCAGGGTGAGAGTGATCCCCCAACAGGACAGAAAGAGGTCACCCTGTCTGTGTAGGTGGTGGCCGGCCACGACAATGTCCCAGGCAGTGCCCTATGCCCTGTGCAGATGCATCCTGGCCAGCCCACCCTGTCTGAGCTATACCCATGGTACCTTGCTGCTCATTATGCACATTGGCAGGCCAATAATGGCAACAGTGCTGGCAGTGTGGGCTGTGGAAGGTGTTTGCAGCCAACACACACTGTATAGACCAGGGGTGGGCAATCTCGGTCCTGGAGGGGCGCAGACCAGTCAGATTCGCAGGATATCTGTAATTTATTTATTTATTTATTTATTACAATTTCTTATATACCGCGCTATTTAGAATCAGCGCGGTTTACATCATAACTTAACGACCATAACACAAGCTGTCATCGAACAGGAGTACAAACTTGGATAACAGGGTTAACTATATACATAAGCTATTTACACTGGAAGGATAGGTAAAAGTCAGATAATGCATGTAAGGGCCTTTCTTTCTAAATTGGGTCATTTCCTGAGAGGTATATCTAGGATCAATTGCTGTCTGGTAAGTGTTGGAGGAACAGGTGGGTTTTGAGAGCCTTCCTGAACTGATATAGGTTGGCTATGGCCCTAATGTCAGGGGGTAGAGCATTCCAGCATTTGGGCACATAAAAACTGAAAACCCTGTTTGTGGTTGTCTTGTTGGACTTTGTCGAAGCCTTTGGTATTGCAAGCAAGTTGACAGCTGTCGTTCTTCTGGATCTGTTGGGAGGGACAATGTGGATAAGAGGTGTGAGTGAGGAGGCTGAAATACCTTTGATTGCCTTGAAAGCTAATAGAAGGGTTTTGAAGGTGATCCTCCCATGGATCGGTAGCCAGTGCAGCTGTTTGAGAATGGGGGTAACGTGGTCGTTTCTGGATGCTCCGTAAAGGACCCTAGCTGCGGCATTCATGGCCAACTGTAAGGGGGTTAGTGTGGATTGGGGGAGACCTTGTAGGATGGCATTTGCAAAGTCAAAGTGCGGCAGGATCAACGCTTGATATATGGTTCGGAAGTCATCTGGGTCCAACAGGGAGCGTAGGTGTTTGAGTGAACGGATTTTGAAATAGACGGCTTTGACTATGTTGCTTATGTGGCGTTTCATGTCCAGATGTTGATCCAAGGTAACTCCCAGATATTTTATTGAATCTTTGGTTTGCAAATCAGCTTCGTTGACACTGACGTGGGATGGGGGAGTAAAGTTGGCGTCTCTGGTGATGAATAGCACCTCTGTTTTTTTATGTTGAATGCGTAGGTTCTGTGTCTGGAGCCAAGTTGAAACTGCATTGAAACAGTCTGTGAGTGGGGTCAGGTCCATGTGAGTTGTGGAGAAGGGCATGTATAAGAGAATATCATCTGCATATATCAAACATTTCACATTGAATGATCTTATGATATTGCAGATGGGCTGCATGTAGATATTGAAAAGTAAGGAGGATAACGATGAGCCTTGGGGTACCCCTTGCTTTTGATGGAAATGTGTTGACTCTTCTGATCCAGATTTCACATATTGCCATCTGCCGTCAAGATAAGATTTGCACCATCCTAGTGCACTGTTGCAGACGCCCTTCTCTTTCAGTCTTCCAAGGAGAATTTCGTGACTCACGGAGTCGAACGCCGCGGCGATGTCTAGAAAGATGAGCACAAAACCTTGACGGATGTTGTCAATTCCAGTGATGATGTCGTTGAATAGACCAGTGAGTAGTGTCTCGACCCCATGATATTCTCTGAATCCGTGTTGGCAGCTGTCTAAGGGAGCAGCGGCATCGATGTGATCTTGAATTTGCCGTTGTGCCTCTTTCTCAATTATTTTGACTAAGAGAGGAATGCTGGCTATTGGTCGGTAGGAGTCAACTCTTTGTGGATCAAGTTTGGGGTTCTTCAATAGTGGTCTAATGGAGGTCTGCTTGAGTGAAGTGGGGAAATATGCTGTTGTGAAGGAGAGTTTCATTATTTTTGCGATGACAGGGCTGAACACATCACGTAGCTCCTTGATCCAAAAAGCTGGACATGGGTCAGTCTGTGCGGTGGAGGTGTTGAGAGAGGCTATGGTGTCCTAGATATATTTAGTGGATGGTGTGGAAAATATGTTAAGTGGGGATAGGCCCGTTGGTTCTTGATAAGGGGCCGCTAACACCTTGTTGGTTTGCACGATCTTGGATTGCAGATAATCAGCGAATTCCTGCGGGTGAATCTCGCTATGTTGTTCAGGGGAAGGTTCTTTTGAGAGGGATTTGACCAGATTGAAGAGGTCGCGTGGCTTGTTCAGAGACCTCTTTAGGGTGTCGGTGTGATATTGTCTCATTTTGGTAGTGATTGATTCTCGGTGTATTGCAAGGTGGGTTCGGTACACGGTCTGATCTTCAGTTGAATGCGATCTGCGCCATCGGCGTTCAAGTTTATGTAGTTGGTAAGGGACGATCGCAGCTCAGGGGAGAACCATGGGGCGGAGCTTCTTTTTGACCTAGCTGTATTCTTTGAGTTCGAGTGTTGTGAGATGGCAAGCAGGCTAGAATTCCAGTAAGCGATTAGTTCATCAAGGTCTGGTGTGGTTTTGCTGATGAGTGATGGGGTCTCCGACAGGATGTGTTCCCTATCGAAGGGGCGAAAGCATCTAGTGGCAGTTCGAGAGGATATGCTCGAAGGTCGGCTTCTGTCCGGTTGGTCATTGTTGATGGGTATCTGGATGATGATCAATTTGTGGTCGGACCAGGGTACATCCATGACTGATATTGGAGGATAGTGGTTTTGGTCCATGACTGGGTGTGGAACAAATACCATGTCGAGAATGTTCCCCTTTGTGTGTGTGGGTTCATTGATGATTTGTTTGAGACCTAGGTCTTCCATTGCATCCAGGAACGCATTTGCATGGCTTTGGGGTAAGGATGGGAGATTGAAATCACCCATTATCCAATTTGGTTTATTGGGAGAGAGGGTGTTAGCTGCAAGGTCAATAATGGTTGGAAGGTCTTCTGGAGAAGTGGATGGTGATCTATATAACAGGTTGAGGGAACATTGTTGGTTAGCAATGGAGAGGATGTCCAGGCTGTTTGTGCTAGAAGAGTCTAGAATGTGGAAGTTGAGCTCAGATTTGGAGATTATGAGTACACCTCCTCCTTTTTTGTTTTCCCGATGCCGCGTATGTATTGAGAAATTGGGGGGTAGTAGTTGGTGGAGGATGACGTTGTCTTCTGACGATAGCCATGTTTCTGTGATCATGAGTATCTCCAGGTCATAAAATGAGATTGTGTCAAGGACAACAGGCCATTTATTGCGAATGGAACGCGCGTTGATGATGGCACATTTTAGGGGTCGGTATCTCAAAGGTTTTTCCTGTCTGGTTGACTTGGATAGCTGGAGTGCTACATGAATCAGGTGGGAGTGGCGCGTGTAGGCATCACTTCCTGGGTTGGAGTAAGGAGGGCAATTCCATCTTTTTCCATGGCTATTCAGGATTGGGATCCTGCCTTGTGGTGTGTAAAGAGCCTGGGAGGTTCCAAGCCAGTGGGTGAAGAGGTAGAAGCTAAGTATGACAGCGACCTGGAGGGCCATTCTGAGGGTTTGGATTGAGTGTGAGACCCTGTAGGTACGAAGTGTGGGGGTGCAATACTGTAATACTGATATAAAGCTGTAATACTGATATAAATACTGTAATACTGATATAAAGCTGTTATGAGACACAATACAGTGATGAGATTCTTCAGTACAGAGGAGCAATTATACGAGAGTGCAAACATTGAGGAGGTACAGTTTACATGCTAAGATATTGCCTATCTTTAAAGAGAGAGGGTGCAATCCTGAGATGATACATTAATCAAGAAAGAAGCTAGCAGCGTATATTGATCTTCACTGGCAAAATAGCGATATTAAGCATATATATCGCATGCTTATTCATTAGGGATATCCCGAAAACCAGACTGGTCTGCGGCCCTCCAGGACCGAGATTGCCCACCCCTGGTATAGACAGACACACACTCCCACACGTATGCCAGCATTGTGCTACTATAGAGGAGTTTATCAGCCTTGCCCACCACACCAGTCCTGGGCACAGCACAGGCATGGATATGGTACGCAATACTGTTGGGGGTCACTCCCCAGGGTGGTGACCACTGTCAGAGGCCAGACCTGAAGCACACACCGCAGACATCAGAAAGATTGTTATGATGGAGCTCAAAGAGCAAACTGTGCTTAACGTAGGAATGTCTATCTGCCAGTACTCATAGCAAACGTTTGAGAGCTGTGTACCGTATACCCAGGTGTAGGGTGGCATTGCTAAGGTATGCAGGTGCTAGTATTGGGAGATGCACGCAGGGCCCAATGTCCTGCCTCTCCAGGAGGCATTGGCCAATGGGGCCTGTGGGTGTGGGTGTGTCTGCCCCTGTTGGCTGCTGCTTTACGGCAGAGGTTCCCAACTCCAGTCCTGGTGTGCCTAACACTTTTCGGGTTTTCCTGCTGTCCCTCATGAATATGCATGAGCTACATATACATGCCATGGGGTGGTGCATAGATATGCAGCACAGGCATTTGTATTAGAGGCAGCATGGAACCTGAATGGTGTGTGGTCCTCCAGGACTGCATTTCGGAGACTCTGCTCTAGGTAATGCCCCTGTTCATGGTGTCTGTGCTCGGTGTGGTAAAAGATAGGCGTATTACCAATGCGTATGCCCTCAGCAATAAAGGTTTGTCCTTACTATCACGGTTTAGTTGTGGGAAAAAAATGTGGATAGGATTGGCAGTAGCCCCAGCTGGGCTTTGAACCTGTGACCTTCTGTTTTTGCACACACTGTCTGTGTGCACTGCACCACCATGTTGTCACAGATTGGCTGAATTCCCTGGGAGGTCCATGACTGTACATCCGACAGGGCCTGTCTGTTGCAGTGGATGGTGCCATCCTGCACATGGCTAGGCCACTGTCTTCTGTGGCTAGCAGCCACTGCCCCTCCACCACCTGTACCCTTCCGCCATCATGCTGGCATGTCCTTATCGTAGTAAAACCATATGACCTGATTGAGTTGTGGCACTCCAGGCCTGCATTTGGGGGACTCGGCTGTAGGTAATGCCCATTGTTATGGTGTGTGAGCGGTGTAGGGTAAAATATGGGTGTTTGCAACATGCTTATGTTCTCTGCAATAAAGGAGTGTCTTTACTATCTCTGTTTAGTGGTGGGTAAAATATGGGGAAAGGGCTGGCAGGTGCCCTAGCTAGGATTTGAACCTGTGACTTTCTGGTCCTAGAGATACTGGCTCTGTCCACTGCACCACACTGTGGCCACAGAGACATTGCAGTCCCTGGAGATAGGAAACCTGGCAAGAAGGAGTCGGAAGCCATGCTCTGCATATTTTTACTGTGGGCTCGTTCACCTTGTTTGGGGACAAAAGTGCAAATACACCACGAAAATGCCTGCAAAAAAAGGGGGGAAAAAGATAGCCAAGCTGGGCAACAGTGTTATTAATGGGCAACCATACAAAATACTCCAAGGACAGCTCCAATAGCAAGAAATGATTTTTGGAAGGGTCTCCACTCCGTAGACCCTTCCAAAATTCATTTCTAATTTTATGGAGCTTTCCAGGGAGTGTTTTTTGTTGTTGCCCATTAATATCACTGTTGCCCAGCTGAAGTACTATTTTTAATATTTTTGTTGTGGTCATTTTCGCTTTTTATTTGCACTTTTGTTCTATGCACATGTATCACACTGCTCACGTTTTGTAGGTTTCCCCGGTTTTCCTGTACATTGCTGACGGAAATGGTTTCTCTTCCCTTTAAATGCCCTCTACCGCAAGTGTTTCACTCGTGGTATTTTTTACTTGTATATTCAGCCCCGTAAATGTGCGAGGAGCCTCTCCCCTCCCCTTCCCCGCCCATTGCAGCCGTCTCTCCGCCCCTCGGGAGTGTGCGTGGCGCTTAAGAGCACTTAAGTGCTGCTTTTAGTGCGCTATTGTGCGGCGCGCAATTGTGCGGTTTTTAGTAAACATGCCCCTAAATGTAGCATATTTAAGACTAATAAGAGAAAATATTTTTACACTCAACACATTATCAAATTCTGGAATTTGTTGTTTATTTATTTAAATATTGCTGGAGGATGTAGAAGCTATTAGTATAGCTGGGTTTAAAAGGGGTTTGGACAACTTCCTGGAGGAAAAGTCCATTAACCATTATTAAAGTAGATTGGGGAAATCCACCATTTAGCCCTGTGATCAGCAGCATGGAAACTGTCTACTTTTGGGATTCTGACAGGTACTTGTGACTAAGACTGGCACAACCATGAGACAAACTAGGCAGCTGCCTAAACTGGCAAAGTCTGGTTGGGGGAGGGGTGGCAAAGAGCAGGGCATTCAAAACTAAACAATTGATTTTGATAAGCAGGGGAGGTATAAGGCTTATGGTTTGCCTAGGGTGCCAATACTTTAAACAAACTCTGGGACCCCTAGATTGGCTGCTGCTGGAAACAGGATACTTGACTTCATGGAACTATGGTCTGACCCATTATGGCATATCTTATGTTCTGATGTACCTGCAATGCTGGTAGGGAAGATTGATAGTATTGTTAGGTGGGAAATGATTGAGTCTGATATTGGAAAAATGAGCTTGATTTTCTCAGCTATTACTGTATATGTCGCCCACGTGCAGGCTCACTTTTAAGCATGACATGGATGTGGTTGTAAAGACTGTCAGCTTAATCCAGGACAGAGCACTGCAGTACAGACTGTTCAAGACTCCCCCATCTGATTTGGTGCACAGTATGTTGAGCTGATTTGATATTTAGAAATGTAGTGACTCAGCAAGATAAAAGTATTGGTGTATATTCAGGAACTCCACCCAGAAATAAACACATTTTTGGAAGAATGAAATTCACATTACCAGGGGCTCGGTATCAGTGACTAGTCTGCTATTTTTTTTACTGGTCTCATTTCTAAACTTAAAGCTGTGAAACTGAGCATCAAGGGAAGGGCAAAACTCTGGCAGAGCTGACTTGATTAGCAAATACATTCAGAAACCAGTTTTAAATGTTTTAATAGTACTTGCAGGCCTGCAGAGTTTCACGTTGAAAGTTTCGTGGGTTGATTCCACGGGGAATCTTTACCCCATGTATTGTGCAGGTAAAGCAGTGTAGAGCCAGCATGGGATTTCAAAACGGAGGACCCTGCTCACCACCTCTGCACTAACCCTGTTGCTGACAACATACCTACTTTTCCCCACTGGGGGCGGAGGAGGTGTCAATTTTCAAAGGCACCTTCTCCACAGTTAAAAATTGATTTACCCTTGGAGCATATCTTTGAAAAACGACCCTCAATTCAAATTGAAATGAATGTTGAAGTCAAGAAAGGCATTCAGATTTTGAGAAGAAGCCAAAAGAAAATGCATCCTGCGACATGGAAACCAATGGTGGAAAAATTGCACAACACTTCGAAAGGCGATTTGATATCAAGCCTATTGTCAAATACCTTCAAAATCCATTCACTGAAATTATACCCACAGTAACAAGCTTGGTGAAGTGTACTGACCGAAATATGGAAATAGTCACTCTGGAATATTTTAGAACGGAATTCTCTATGACAATGGATGAAAAGTGGGCCGGGTTGAAACAAGAGGAATGGCAGAACAGGGCACCCAAGGTACAAGAACAAGGAAATTGTGGTCTTCCACCTGCAGCAGCAATCTTCTCTTCAAGTTGAACTCTGGTGTTGATAGTCACCAGAGTTCAGCAGCATGAGGCTGGAACCAAGAATGCAATGCAAGATACAGACAGGACATAGAACAAATAGACAAGGAATCAGAAGACCAGAATAGGAACAAGGCTGAACTGCAACATGGAGATAGAATCAGAAACAAGGAAGGAGGTGGGCAAGATGTAATATTTGGAGTATTGCAGGAATGTGGGAGTGTTGGGTCATTGAACCCTCCATGTCTGTCTTGTCCTATTGGGCTCATCCACTAGGTTTTGTGTGTTATATAGCCCCCCTGGAATGTTCTCTGCTTTTTTCTTTCTTTCTTTCTTTCTTTTCTTTTCCTTTTAGAAGTGGGTGTTTCATCACGTTTGATCATATGATGGAGCCTTTGCTCGTTTTCTTTGGGCTATAAATGCAGCCATATTTTAAAAGCGCTTAAGAAGCTGTTCTATAATGTTAAATGATAGGCTACAATGTTGAATTGTTTCTGTAACATATGAAAGCTTCTTCAGAGGTATATTTAGTATGTTCTTCTCTGGGAATGGGTACCTAAACGTTAAGGGCATCAATATTTGCTACTAAGAGGAGTGTTCTCTTCTGTATGGTAGGATTGAAATTGTTGACATCTCATTGCTGCAAGAAACAAACTTGAATGTAATAGAGTTAGGGAAATTTGGCACACTGGCCTTATTTCAGAGGAATTTCTACTGCCCATGTTCACAATCTCATTCACCCTCTTTGATTTAACAAGCTCTAATTATGTGGAGTGGAGTAAAGTAGAATAGTAGCCTAGTGGTTAGAGCAACTGCCTAGTATCCAGAAGATCAAGGGTTCAATTCCTACTGGCACCCCTTGTGACTTTGGACAAGTCACTTTACCCTCCATTGCCTTGGAAGAAAAGGCTGGCAATCTACTTCCACTGATACATTGCCAGGAAAACCCAGAGGTAGCTGGGTTGCTATGAGTCAACACTGACTTGATGGCACTAAAAAAATTATATACAGCAATGTGGTCTTCAGTCTGATTCTTGGTGGGGTTGTTTTGAAGACATAAGTATATATATCACTTATAAAGTGAATTGTTTTATAAGAATAATACCAGTGTTCCTCCAAGCAAAACACATGGTTAATATTGATAGAACTTTAGCTCAGCTTCTAGGGAGAAATTTGCTCGTGGGAAGCTTGGGTTCGCATAAGATAGTAGGGGAGGGAGTTTCCTTGAATGTCTGGCCTATATTGCGGTTTTATCAAAACAAGGTTCGCGATGGGTGGAGGGGGCCGTAGGTATGTGTTTAATATGTAGATGAGAACAAATGTTGGTCTTATCAAGGTGATGTCAACAAATTGGGATATGTGATGTAAGATTGACTTAACATTCAGTTGTACCTGGCTTAAACATAAAATCGTGTTGGGTGATGCTGGGGCTCGGGGCCACTCTCTCCAGATCTGGGGTCATTTTTCAATCAACAAATTGGCATATCGCCCTTATAAAGGGACTGTCAGTTTGAATTAGCTCCATATTGGGGAGTGGCCTTCTCCCGCTATTTCCTAATTGGAAACATGCTACTGAGTTTGGTAGATACTTATGATGGCGCATTTACGTCTGTAGTGGAGTTCTAGATCTTTCATAGCCCTTGCAGGCCTTGTAGGTTTGCAGAAGTTCTGTGCTTTTTTTTCTTTCATTTGGTTCCTGATGATCGTAGGATAATTGGAGGGACTGGGTGGGGTGGGCTGTGTTTTGTTTTTTAAATATTTTATGTCACAGAGACGAATTGTATACTTTAATTTTGTTGTAATCTGGTTATTTTCCTTTTCTGTTTTGCTCTTCTGTTTGTTTTTTTGGAAAATATAAATAAAGAAATTTAAAAAAAAAAAGAAACAAGGAAGGAATGCAAGGAATCCGGATATCAACTGTGGAGTCAGATCCACTCTTTATCATCTGGGTGGCTACGGGACAGGAGTGAGGGGGCGACTGTTCCCACCCTGTCCAGTGGGCTCCAGGGAATTCAGAGGGGTAAACACTAAGTTGGGGGCATTCAGGTGGGTGTGGGGAGAGGGAGGCTGCCACTGAGGTGGAAAGGGAAGCTTGATGTGGGGAGTTCCAGCGCCCGCACTATTACTGATTCGGTATCTTGGGAGGGAGATCCGATGTCAGATTACGGGCTTGGTTCTTCTGGAGGGATGGTCAAATCAGGAGGGTGGTAAGATCTCTGTGATGGGTTTTGGAGGTTCAGGAGGGGTGGGAAGCCCTGATAGCTGTCAGTGGTGCTTGCCGCTGTTGCTAAAGAGTGGCCTGCAGAAGAGAAACAACAACATCTTGCACACTAGCTGTCTCCGGCTGGCATGCCCACTCTCTGCCCCCTACCCCACCCAGTTCCCTTTCCATTGCATGCCAGGCACACAGCACAGGATTAACCCTGTAATGTCTAGTTTGCATTTGCAAGAAGGACAGTAACCAGTAATGTGTCAAATTCCATATTATTTGGCAGCAAGCTAGCAGTTAGGCCCAAATTAGTATTTTTGTCATTCAAATTTCAAGGTTCATTGCATCCTTTTTGCTCTTCATTCTGATCAGGGTTGGGAGATTTCACCCATTAGGGTCGGCAGCTGTCCAGGTGGGGGTGCTGATTGGGAAAGAGATCATTTAAGGGTGCTGATGCCTCAGTTTGATAGATCTGAGGCATCAGCACCACTTTTGTAAGGGCAAGTATACCCGGGAGAGGGCTGCGGGGGCCGGTGGCATTATCTGCCGCAGTGATCTCAGCAATTTAGGAAGCTATCGCATGAACATTGTTCACACAGTGACTGCCTACCATCATCACCCATTTTCCCCACCTCGATTCCACCACCCCCTACTCTTCTTGTTTCTGCCTGCAATATATGCATTTTGGCCACGTCAGTGATGCCATAACAGCTAACGCACTTTAGTAGACATCCCTTTTAGTGTTTACACCAGATGTTGGTCTATTCTCGAACGATTAATACAATTATATTAACTAAAGAATCGTTCATGTACTAATTTTTCTCACCTTTATATAATACAGAAAATTCATAAAAAGTTTTAAACTAAAGAGATCTCAGACTAGTACTAGTAATCTCTATCTAATTGTGCGTGTAACCTGAGGGTTTTTCTAAAGCTATTTTTTGGGGGTTGACTTTGGATTTTGTAGGTTAAAGACGGGTGTTCTTAATATAAGGTATAGGGAGGATGACGTTCTTAACGTAAGGTATAGGGAGAATGACGTTCTTAACATAAGGCATAGGGAGGATGACGTCTCAACATCAGATTGGTGTTTAGGGCTTCCGGGAGTCTCTTTAAATATGGAAGATTTCCCCTTAGCTCGCATGAGCGGCATTCTGAGGTTAACCAGCAAGCGAAGTGATAATTACCGGTGGAATGTGGGCAGCTAATTTATTTATTTATTTATTTATTTAGCTGTATTTATATCCCGCTTTTCACCGGGTCAAAGCGGCGTGACTATTTAGAGGTATTTCCTGAGTATATTCATGATATTTTTTGAATATGTTCTGTTTTTAATATAAGGATGGGTTTGGGTGTGACATTAACATATAGTTTATTTTTGATTCAATAAGAAAAATGCGAGAGTGTTGTACGTGAAAGATCGAATGATCCCCTGATGAAATCATTGCGGTGAAACGCATGAATGGTACCTGGGACGAGCGTCGGGATCCTATAACAGTCCATACCAGTGGGTTATTTCAGGCAGATAAGTAAAGTCTGAAGTACTTCTAAGAACGATTGAAACTTGAGTATTATAACTTGAGCATTATAACCGCACTGGATCTCTGGAGGTCGTTGATGCGAACGGGCAATCTGCTTTGAAAAAGACGAAAGTCTCTGTGGCAGAGCCGTACTAGTCTGAGACCTCTTTAGTTTAAAACTTATTATGAATTTTCTGTATTATATAAAGGTGAGAAAAATTCTCATCCATATCAATTAGTACATGAACGATTCTTTAGTTAATATAATCCCTTTTAGTGTGACAGTGGCATGTCTGTGCATGGAACAAGGTGGGGAGACATGTGGCAGTGTCTGTCAGTAAGCAACTGTGCAGCTGGGAAAGGGGAGTCATGAGTAGTGTGACATGTATATCTGTACCTGTCGGAAAGGTACAGGTGTGTATCTGTGAAATGTGAGGTATAAAAAGGTGCCTGTGAAATTATGGGCTTGCGAGGGAGGGATGGGGCGAGGTGTATGAGGGGGTAGTGAGTGGGGCATGGTGGGTGGGTGTATGTTGGAGGGGTGTGGGGTGTAGATTTGGTGGTGGAGAGGTAGGGAATTAAAGGGTGTGTGGATGTACATGAATGTGGTTCTCGCTCCCTTCCTCACCCATTCCCCCCCCCACCCCGTGACTCCCTTTTCTTACACTCTCTTCTTTCCCACCTTCTTCCCGATTGCACTTTTTCCTCTGCGTCTGCCAATGATGGGTCTAGCCTCCTACATCTATGCTGATCTTCTCATGGCCCAGGCTAGCTCTTCCGCATCCTCCAGTGGTGGCCCTCTGGCTCCCTGCCACCACAGTGCTCTTCCTGTAGCCTCGACTGGCCCTTTCAATCCCATGAAGTTGGGCTTAAGCTCCTGACCACCATCCCACTCGTCTCTCACCCTGGGCTGGCTTCTCTACTCCCAGCGAACGTCTTCTTCTTTTTGTACTCTGTACACCTCTGTTTCTTTGCACATGCGCCAATACATACAGATGGACAAACAGGTAAGACTGACCCTGCACATAAGCACTTCTGCTTTGGGTGAAATATGCCTAAAAGAAAGAATTTTGTTTTACTTAGTTTTTTTTATGTGCTTTAAAATGAAACACTAAAGCAAAAAAAAAAAAAAAAAAAAAGAACCCCACATGAAACAATACTACCCACACCCAATGAAATGAATCTAATAGTACAATGACCTAGAATTCCTTGCAGATCCCAATTTAAAATAGCAAGGCAGTTCTTCAAGGCAAATATGATGACAATAACATCATCAAATTGCAAGGGAGAAGGCCCTTCATACATTCAAAAAGGATACAAAAACCACAAGAAAATCAAAGTCCAGAGAAGAATATTCTGAACCTCAAAATTCATATGGCAAAAAATACCAGTTTAGTTTGTGGAAGATAATATTGCAATCAAAAAAACAGTGGTGAGTCAGGGCGGAGTAAACAAAGAAACATTTTCTTCTTGGTCTACTTTTCCACGACTTGCCCTTTCATTTTGTGTTTTCCTTCTGAGTGGCACGTTTCATGTGGTTTGCTCAACTTCCTATCCCCACATGGTGAATGACCACTGAACTTGAGATGCAGTTTAATTCCAGAGTCCAAGCCCACAAATGGTACTGAAATGATGGATGTAGAAAAATGGTCTTTCTGGATGTGTGTTGGGTTCTAAGTCTAGTACAATAAGCAGCAACAATGCCTTTGATGAAGGGAAGCATGAAAAATACTTGAATACGCAAAAGAGAGTTTTGCATGGGATTTTGTGGTAAGCACATTTTTCACTAATTCCTAAAAGAAAATCAATTTTGTGATGACTTTTCAAAGAGCTACTTATAAGTACTTACAAGCATTCAAACATGTAAATATGGTGAGAGGTTATAGTTCTAGAAAGTAAAGTTGCTCACGTGTAATGGAGATTCTCCGTAGATAGCAGGGGAATGTAATCACTTTTCCTGGCGACAACATTGACAGAGCTGGAACTCTTCTCTCTGAGAAATCTTAAGACTTCTCTGAGCCTTTCTGTAGCCAATTATTTCAGTCTGTCCTCTAGCTAGCTGAAATTTGTACATTTGTTTTCTTCTTCCTACTTTGTTGGGGGGGGGGGGGGAGAGTAAGGGATGGAGGATAAGTGTGTGCTGTCTACAGAGAACCAGGATACAGGCAAGAAAGTCCGTGTTCTCCGCAGACAAGCAGGGGGATGCAGGTACACTTTCTGGTGAATCCACACCTATGAACCATTTTATTTCTTCTTCTTGTTCTCCTGTCTTCTTTTTTTTTTTGACAGCTTAGTAGTATATTGTGGATGATTGTTACTGTTTTGATTTATTGTTGGGGAGCAAATAGATTGTATAGAATGCCTTGTCCAAAAGTGATGTCTTGGGCCACCAATCAAGCTAGGCAATAATGTTTGTGAAGGTGTATATAGATGACTATATAGTCATTCTGCATATATTCTGGAGAGAGATTGCTCTGAGACTGGCGACAGAGGCTACTTTCATCCGAGGATGATGTAGCCAATCCAGCCTGATGGTTGCTGGTCCATTCGGATGCAGTCTGACACCCACGAGGATAGGGTTTGTTTGAAAGCAGGCTTGCCTGGGTCATCTGAATTACAAATGATGAAAAGTTGCAATGTTTTCCTTATGTCTTTAGCCCTCTGGAGGCAGTACAGGAGAACTCTTCTGCAGTCCGAGTCATGGAGCGACAGTTTCGGTTGCTTAGAGAGTGGAGCTGGAAAGAAAGTTTGCAGCACATGTAGTAGTTCATGTGAAATTCTGATATGACTTTCGGCAGAAACTTTGGATGGGTTTGTAGGACAACCCTGTTACGGTAGAATTGAATGTATGGGGGAGTTAGTGCACCAGGGCTTGAAGCTTACTGATTCTTCAAGCTGAAGTGATAGCTAGCAGGAAGATAATCGTTCACGTTAGGTGTTTGAGGGATACAAGAATCAATTTTTCCTTGAATCCATATTGTAAATGCCAATATATGCATGTAAAATGTGTCTTCTGATATCCCCCCCATACAAGAATGCGCTTTGGCACGTGTTCATTTCACAGGTGTAGGAGAGTTTTGGGGAGGAGTTAGGCTAGCGTGTGGGCAGAATGATGCAGCGTGCACATAGGCTATAAAATACACACCCAGGAGCGTACTTCCTGCAATTACAATTACTTCTGTTCCCAGTCAGGTATAAATGTACACAGGTGCATTTTGGCTGCATTGTAGACTGCTTTTGTGCTGGTATTTTACAAAGACACAGACACCTATGTCCTAGAATCACTACTTATAAGTCTATACAAATTTACACATATAAATTGGCTTTTTATATTGTACATGGTGCCTAACATTTCTAAAATCTGCTCCTTTAGTTGCAAGCACTTTACAAACAAAATATAAGAAAACATGTACGATGACTGCCTGCTAATTATAATAATAATAAACTTGCTGTCAAGACATAAATAAAGCTATTCACGTCTGAATTCCAGGGCCCATTCTAAAATGTTCATAGATCTTGGAATATGTCTATACGGTGTCTGGAGAAACTGCCTGTGTAGTTCCTGCATAATGAAGCTTTCCTTAAGTTTCATGCAAAAAGCAGGGCAGATTGCAGGATAAAATATTCCCAACTTTAAAGGGTAATTCATGATACTTAATGGAGTGGATGTGCCCACACTGACTGCACATCATCTCAGCTGGAAAGGTTCCTTATTCTGACTCCTCTGAAACCTAAAATGCGATAGGTTCCTACATTTTTTTACCTATACCTTTTCACCGGTCTGGTGCAGAAGCCCTGAATCTATCGACTCCTGGTTATGTAAGTAAACTCGGTCTCTGGTTGGTATCAGTTTAATCTCATCTGCCTAGTATCCTTCTGACATGTCTGGTACATAGAGTTCATTTATGTGAATTCTGCAAATAAGAACATAAGAACATAAGATATGCCATACTGGGTCAGACCAAAGTCCATCAAGCCCAGTATCCTGTTTCCAACAGTGGCCAATCTAGGTCATACGTACCTAGCAGTTTCCCCAAAAGACACAGGTTCTGCAATGCTTGTACTAGGTCAAGCATTGATATCGTGGGTCCCTTCTTAATAATGGTTTATGGACTTTTCCTCCAGGAACTTGTCCAAACCTTTTTTAAACCCAGCTACACTAACAGCCTTTACTACATCCTCCGGTAACAAATTCCAGAGTTTGATTACACATTGAGTGAAAAAATATTTTCTTTTATTAGTCTTAAATAGTTTACCCTGTAGCTTCATTGCATGTCCCCTAGTCTTCCTATATTCTGATAACGTAAACAGTCGATCTACGTTTACCCGTTCCACTCCGTTCATTAATTTATAGACTTCTATCATATCTCCTCTCAGCCGTCTCTTTTCCAGGTTAAAGAGCCCTAACCTTTTTAGCCTTTCTTCATAGGAGTATCCTTCCATCCCCTTTACCATTTCTGTGGCTCTTCTCTGAACCTTTTCTAATAACGCTATATCCTTTTTAAGATACGGCGACCAGAATTGCACACAATATTCAAGGTGCGGTCTCACCATGGAACGGTATAGAGGCATTATAATATCTTTTGTTTTATTTTCCATTGCTTTCCTTATGATACCTAGCATTCTATTTGCTCTCTTGGCTGCTGCTGCACACTGGGCAGAGGGTTTTAACATGTTATCCACAATGACGCCTAAATCTTTTTCCTGGGTGGTGGTTCCTAATGTGGAACCTTGCATCATGTAACCATGGTTTGGGTTGTTCTTCCCTAGGTGCATAACTTTGCACTTGTCCACATTAAATTTCATCTGCCATTTTGATGCCCAGTCTTCCAATTTATCAAAATCCTCTTGCAATTTTCCACAATTCTCTTGGGTTTTAACAACTTTAAATAGTTTTGTGTCATCTGCAAATTTGATAACCTCACTCTTTATTCTACTTTCCTGGTCATTTATGAATATGTCAAAAAGCAGCGGACCCAGCATAGATCCCTGGGGTACACCACTATTCACCTTTCTCCATTGGAAAATTGGCCATTTAGACCAACCCTCTGCTTTCTATCTTTTAACCAGTTCCTGATCCACAGTAGTACACTGCCTCCTATCCCATGACTCTTTAGTTTTGCCAAAAGTCTCTGATGAGGGACCTTGTCAAATGCTTTCTGAAAGTCCAGATACACTATATCAACCAACTCACCTTTGTCCACCTGTTTATTCACACTTTCAAAAAAACATAACAGATTAGTAAGACAAGATCTTCCTTGTCTAAAGCCATGTTGGCTGTCTCCCATTAGGCCATGACTATCTACATGCTGAGTAATTTTATTCTTTATGATGGTTTCTACCATTTTTCCCGGTACTGACATGAGGCTCACTAGTCTGTAGTTTCCAGGATCACCACTCGAACCCTTTTTAAAAATTTGCGTTACATTGGCGACCCGCCAATCTTCAGGTATTAGAGATGATTTTAATGATAGTTCACTGATTGCTAATAGCAGGTCTGCAATCTCATATTTCAGTTCTTTCAACACCCTTGGATGTATACCATCCAGCCCAGGTGATTTGCTACTCTTCAGTTTATCTAATAGTTGTAATGCATCTTCCCGATGTATCGATATTTCCTTCAATTCTTCCGCACCTTTAAATACCACTTCAGTCATGGGTAACATCCCTACATCTTCCTCAGTAAAGACTGAAGCAAAGAATTCATTCAGTCTCTCCGCTATCGCCTTCTCGCCTCTTAGTGCCCCTTTAACTCCTCGATCATCTAATGGTCCAACTGACTCTCTCACAGGTTTTTTTGCTACGAATGTACTTGAAAAAAATCTTTATTTCGTGTTTTTCCTTCCGCAGCAAGCTTCTTCTCAAATTCTCTCTTTGCCTTCTTTATCAATGCCTTGCATTTGACCTGCCAGTGCTTGTGCTTTTTCCAGGCTTCATCGTTTGGCTCTTTTTTCCATTTCCTGAAAGATGCTTTCTTGGCAACAACAGCCTCTCTGACCTCACCTTTAAACCATGCTGGCAGTTTTTTGGACTTCCTTCCACTTTTCTTAAAGCGTGGAATACAGCTGGTCTGGGCTTCCAAGATAGTATTTTTCAACAACACCCAAGCTTGATGTAAGTCTTTAACCTTTGCAACTGCTCCTTTTAGTTTTTTCTTAACTATTTTCCGCATTTTATCATAGTCTCCCTTTCGAAAGTTAAAAGGTAGTACTGTGGATTTCCTTACTATCCCTCCTCCACTAATTAAATCAAAGGTGATCATGCTATGATCACTATTGCCAAGTGTCCCCCAACACCCTTATCTCTTGCACTAGATCTGGTGTTCCACTAAGGACTAGGTCTAATATGGCTTCCCCTCTCGTCGGTTCATGGACCAGCTGCTCCAAGAAGCAGTCATTTATTTCATCTAGGAACTTTATCTCCCTAGCATGTACTGCCGTGACACTGACCCAGTCGATACTGGGGTAATTAAAATCGCCCATTATTATTACCGCACTGTAACTTTTGTTAGCTTCCTTGATTTCTTTGAGCATTTCATCATCCATTTGTTCATTCTGGCCTGCGGTCGAAAGTACACTCCCACCGCTATCGCCTTCCCCTTTTTACATGGACTTTCAATCAATAGAGATTCTACAGCAAATTTTGTTTCCTGCAAAACTTTAATCCTTTCTGACTCAATGCCCTCTCTAACATAGAGCGCAACCCCTCCACCAATTTGATCAGCTCTGTCATTATGATATAGTTTGTACCCAGGTATCACAGTGTCCCACTGGTTGTCCTCCTTCCACCATGTCTCTGATATTCCAATCACATCTAACCTCTCATTTAGTGCTATATATTCTAACTCTCCCATCTTATTTTTTAGACTTCTAGCATTTGCATACAAGCATTTTAGAGACTGTATTTTATTCATATTAATTTGGCTATTGGTAGACATGGGTAATTTGGGATCTTTAAGCTCTGTCTGCTCCATACTCAAGGGCATTTGGGCTACTTTACTCTTTTTTGGAACCTCTCTGCTTTTGGTAGTATCCTTCAAGGATACATTCTTCCGAACCATCTGCTCTTGGGCGACTGTCGGCTTTCCCCTATTATCTAGTTTAAAAGTTGCTCTATCTCCTTTTTAAAGGTTAATGCCAGCAGCCTGGTTACATCCCGGTTAAGGTGAAGCCCATCCCTTCGGAAGAGCCCCTCCTTTCCCCAGAATGTACCCCAGTTCCTATCAAATCCAAACCCCTCATCTCTGCACCATTGTCTCATCCACGCATTGAGACTCCGGAGCTCTGCCTGCCTTTTGGGTCCTGCACATAGAACGGGAAGCATTTTGGAGAATGCTACCCTGGAAGTTCTGGATTTCAACTTCCTACCTAAAAGCCTAAATGTAGCCTCCAGAACCTCCCTACCACATTTTCCTATGTCATTGGTACCGACATGTACCAAGACAGAAGACTCCTCCCCAGCACTATCTAAGACCTTATCTAGGTGGCGCGTGAGGTCCGCTACCTTCGCACCAGGTAGGCATGTTACCAGGCGATCCTCACGTCCACCAGCCACCCAGCTATCTACATGCCTAATGATCGAATCACCAACTATAACGGCTGTCCTAACCCTTCCCTCATGGGCACATGGCCCTGGAGAAACTTCCTCGGTGCGAGAGGGTTTTACATCACCTGGAGGATAGGTCCTAGTTACAGGGTCACTTCCTGCCACACCAGGGTGATACAACCCTGCCATGTTCCTTATGGAGTAATGTAATGAAGCTGGCACCAGTGCTATGATAGTTCTCATGTGAGTGAGATAAGTCCTAGAGAGATAGTTACATTAAGGTTACTAGATGTCCCCGTTTTTCAAGGATTGTCTCCCGTTTTAGAGCTGTGTCCCCGATTCCCACCTGTTTGGCAGCCTCCTGTCCCCAATTCCAGCTATAGGGACAGAGCGGATAGAAAAAAATATTTTCAATTTAATGATTTAAATATGTCAGTTTTAAGATTTTACATCCATTATCTTTATATGGATCCACTGCAGTCTGGCTTTTGTTCTCTACATTCCACCGAAACGGCTCTTGCCAAAGTCTCCAGTGACTTGTTCCTCGCCAAATCCAAAGGCCTTTACTCGATTCTCATGCTTCTTGACTTTTCTGCTGCCTTTGACACTGTTAATCACCACCTTCTCCTCAATACCCTGTCCTCACTTGGATTTAGGGGCTCTGTTCTGTCCTGGTTTCTTCTTATCTCTCCCATCGCACTTTTAGTGTATTTTCTGGTGGTTCCTCCTCTACAGCCAACCTACTTTCAGTTGGTGTACCTCAGGGCTCTGTCTTTTACCTCTACTTTTCTCTCTCTATACTCAGTCCTTTGGTGCACTTATTTACTCCCATGGTTTTCAGTACCATCTTTATGCTGATGACTCTCAGATCTACCTTTCTGTGCCAGAAATATCTCCAGGAATCCAGACCCGAATCTCTGCCTGCTTATCCAGCATTGCTGCCTGGAAGTCTCACTGCTGTCTGAAACTGAACATGGCCAAAACTGACCTCCTTATCTTTCCCCCTAAACCCATCTTCCCCCCTTCCTCCTTTCTCATTCTCTATGGATAACACTATACTCCTTCCTGTTTCCTCAACTCGCAACTTAACACGTGTTGGTTGCTGGGTTTCCCATGTGTATATTTGTGAAATGGCCCCTCCCACTGTATGTGAGTATAAATCTCAGTGCATGCCTGCATTTCCTTCTATTTATTTTAGAAACGGCACCATCTTTAGGAGAGATGTTTCTAAAATACTGTTGGAATTGAGTACATCTCCGATCTTGGCATCTCAATTCGATCTCGCATCCTATCTAAACGTGCCTTCATATGTTAATATGTGTTGTATGCCCATGTTTTTCTGTCGGCACAGTGGCAGATTGCTAGTGCGTGTTAATGTTTAGTAAACAGGCCCCTTAAAGTTAGCTGGATAAGTGTTCTGGTAAACTATTCAGTGGTAAGAGATCCATATGTATCGACCTTAGATTTTCTTGTTGTTAATCTACATTTATCTTGCCTAAAGTCAACAGGAAAACAATCAATCAATTTGCGATGTATAGCAATGCTGAGAATGTTTTTATTTATTTTAAAATTTCTTCTTAACCTTCATTATTTCTCATATATGCAGAACAGAATAATTTTGAAATGCTTTTACTCATAGAAGATCATGCAGCTTTGTGGTCTCCTTTGAGATCTGTTTAGTGCAGACTAGTTTTCTATGGTCAAAAATGCACAACACTCTTCTATACAAGTTGCACTGTGATTTATCTGCTGTCATTTTAATATATTATGCATTTTTTAAAATCAATATACTATTTAAACTGCTGTCATACTTTTTACAGTTTGATTTCCAGTGGCTTGATAATTGCTTTCTAACTTCCCAAGCTAGGCCCTGTTCACAAAAAGGCATTAACACACTGACACATGCTCGAATATCAGGTCCTGCTAGTGTGAATTGTCATCCGTAAGATCCGAAGGCCACTGATGATATTCCAGTATTCTGCAAATTGATGAGTTTAATTGAAGAATGTAATTTGTTTATGAATTATATGATTTATTATATGGCAGCGTTGGCTTCAGTCTACTTTGTAAACTTGTAAATCAGAAAGAGATGGTATGACAAAGTTTTTAAAATAAATAAATGCATTTGTGTTAACATTAGCACAAATAAATCACTACGGTGATGAATATTTAAATGAGCAAATGCATGTTAAACAGCTCATTAGTATTCACAAACTGTGATCATAGATCATGTTAAAAGTTGTAATTTGTGCTAACCTGCTTTAAGTCAGTGTACCCCTTGGGACCTCTCCTTTTCTCTCTTTACATTTAGTCCCTTGGTGTACTCATTTTCTTCCAAAGTTTTCAATACCATCTCTACATTGCTGATTCTGAGATCTACCTCTTTAAATGTACCTCTGAAGTCTATGAGTGAGGACGAGAGTTACCTACCTTGTTCTCGGCGAAACCACTTAAAGCATATATTAGTTTATTAGGTCTCATGTTTGGAGTATCAGATCCCTCCAATATTATTTTGATGACAAAGTAATGCACTCAGGGAGCAGTCTTCACACTGCCCCATGTTGCTGCAAAGTCCACGCAATACTTTTATTTTAGACCAGCCCAAGGAAAAGTACCTGCAGACGCTTGGCCTATATTTTCAGAGGGGATTTTTTGACTATAACAATGTAGATAATTTTGAAAATATAAACAATGTGTGATAGTGGAATCCTTGTCCTAACTCCTCTACTGGGAATGCCTATGCTCGGCACAGCTTGAAGCGCACAATGTGGAAGAAGAGGATATGCATGCTTTAACCCACACACAGAGTGACCAGTTTTCAAATAACCTATTCAGTGGGTGATGCACTCTTTTACCCATGAAAATGCCTTTGAAAATTGTTCTACCCATAAGGCTATGCATTCTAAGGGACTGGCATCATTAAAAATATACTCCTTTATGCAAACAAAACTAAGGTGATAAAATCACCGTATTGTTTCTTAAACGTCATGAAGGCAAGGTACAAAAAGCTGCTGCTGTCTTGGCTTTCTTTCCTCTCAGTCCCTTCTGGATCCACCTCAATCTGGCTTTCATGTTCTACATTCTGCTGAGATGGCTCTTGCCAAAGTCTCCAATGACTTGTTCTTCACCAGATCCATGGGCCTTTACTCGATCCTCATCCTTCTTGACCTTTCTACTGCTTTTGACATTGTTGATCACCACCTTCACCTCAATACCCTGTCCTCACTTGGATTTAGGGGTTCTGTCCTGTTCTGGTTTCTTCCTATCTCTCCCGCCGCACTTTTAGTGTATGTTCTGGTGGATCCTCCTCTACTGCTATTCTGCTTTAAGTCAGTGCACCCCTTGGGACCTCTCCTTTTCTCTGTCTACACTCAGTTCCTTGGTGCACTCATTTTCTCCCCTAGTTTTCAATACCATCTCTACACTAATGATTCCGAGATCTACCTCTTTACACCTGAAATCTCTCCGGGTATCCAGGCCTGGATATCCGCCTGCCTGCCTATCTGACATTAGTCCTGGATGTCTCAATGCCATCTAAAATTGAACATGGCCAAAACTGACTTCCTTATCTTTCCCCCTAAGCCCACATCCCCCTTCCTCCTTTCTCTATTTTTGTGGATAACACGCCACTCCTTCCTGTTTCCTCGGCTCACAACCTTGGGGTCATCTTTGACTCCTACTTCTCCTTCTCCACACACATCCAACAGATGGCTAAAACCTGTTACTTCTTTCTCTATAATACTGGTAAAATTTGTCCTTCCTTTCTGAACACGCTACAAATACCCTTATCCATTCTCTTGTCACTTCCCGTCTAGACTACTGTAACCTCCCCTTCACTGGTCTTCTTCTAAATCATCTCCCCCCACTTCAATCTGTTTAAAACTCAGCTGCTGAGCTAATCTTCTGCCAGTGTCACTATGATCATGTCGCCCTCTCAAGTCACTTAATTTACGTAATACATTTTTATACCACTTTATCATTTCAGTCAAAGCTGTTTACATTGTAACTTAAACTTGGTAATGTACATTAAACAGGGACCTTGATAACTGGATTTTTCTGAGGCAGTGGAGGGTTAAGTGACTTGCCCAAGGCCACAAGGAGTGCTGGTGGGAACTGAGCGCTTGTCTCTTGGCTCATAAGCCAGTGCTCTAACCATTCGGCTACTCCTCCACTCAAGCCACAAGCCACTTCATTGACTCCCTATCCATTTCTATATCCAGTTCAAACTTCTTCTACTGACCTGTAAGTGCCTTCATTTGCCAAACAAGACTATTATGTCCATCTGACTAACTCTCTTGCCTCTGACTCTCGCCATCTCTTTACAATTCTCAACTCTCTCCTCAAGGTGTCTCCGTCTCCAACCCCTCCTTCCATTTCTGCCCAAACCCTCGCTGACTACTTCCATGACAAGATCACTCTCCAATTCCCCACGAGGTCAGCTACTTCCCCTCTTCCTCCCCTTCACTTCCAACTTTCCCCCGCTGCCTCTGCTACCCTTTCTTCCTTTTTTGTTCTCTCTGAGGAGGAAACCACTCACCTTCTTTCCTCATCCAAACTCACTACCTGCTCCGCTGATCCTATTCCCACCCGTCTCCTTACCTCCATCTCCTCCATTGTAGTCATAGAAACATGATGGCAGAAAAAGACCATATGGCCTATCTAGTCTGCCCTCTTATCCACCACCTCCACTGGTAGACTATTCCACACATCTACCATTCTTTCTGTAAAGAAATATTTCCGCATATTACTCCTGAGTCTATCCTCTTTCACTCTCATCCTATGTTCCCTTGTAGCAGAGCTTGCCTTCAATTGAAAGAGATCCTCCTGTGCAGCTATGCAATGGCAGTATTTAAATGTCTCTATCATATCACCCCTATCCCGCCTTTCCTCTAAAGTATACATATTAAGATCTTTAAGTCTGTCCTCATATGTTTCATAACGAAAACCACTAACCATTTTAGTAGCCACCTTCTGCACTGACTCCAACCTGCATATATCCCTTTGAAGGTGTGGTGTCTAGAATTGCACACAATCCTCCAAATGAGGTTGCACCAAAGACTTATACAGAGGCACTATCATCTCTTTTTTTTCTGCTGGCCATTCCTCTCCCTATACATCCAAGCATCCTTCTGGCTTTCACAATCACCTTTTCTATCTGATTAGCTACTTTAAGATCATCAGACACAATTACGCCCAGGTCCCGCTCTTCTTTTGTGGACAGAAGTACCTCACCCCCTACACTGTACAGTCCCTTTGGATTTTTGCAGCCTAAATGCATAACCTTGCATTTTTTAGCATTAAATTTCAGCTGCCAAATTATAGACCATTCTTTAAGCTTAGCTAGATCCCTCCTTATGTTATCAACTCCTTCCTGTGTATCTACTCTATTGCAGATTTTGGTATCATCCACAAACAAGCCTAGTAGAGCACACCATTGATAAAGTTCTATTGAACCAGGCTGGTGCAGCAAAAGCTACGATGTGAATATTTTCCCCTGAAGAAACCAATAGGAGAAACGCACCTTATAGCGCGTGAATCAGCGTCGGGAACTCCATCGTAAAGCTAAGCACTGGTTTACTATTTATTTATTAAGTTATATAATTGTTTAAAAATTAATGTAGAAAAAATTCACATCAACGAATACCGTATTAGAAGGAGACTCATATGGCTAGATGTTTAAGACAGAGGTCATTGATGTATTTTTAGGTATTAGTCCACTGAAGTTCCATGAAACAGTGGCAACCTATAGTATCTGAGACCTCATTAGCCAAGAGTTCAATTTGATGCAAGAAAAGCTTCTATGGAAGAATCACAGTAACTACTATTATTTGCATCTTTCAACTCTGTGATAGAATAACCACACCAACAATTGTTAACTACATATTTTGATGCCAGCAAAAACACCCTCAGCGTACTGTACCCATAAGGTGCCTCTGAGGGTGCTTTATAGGGCGCCCTATAGGGCACCTTATGGTTCCCATCCATATAAGGTGCACTATACAATATCCTGTGACGCAACCTATAGGGTGCCCTATAGGGGACATTTTAGGGTGCTGTGGCGGACAGTGCAATTTCTAATGTGCCCTATGGAGTGCCTTATAGGGTGCCTTATACGGCACCTTCAATTACGGCACATGAGGGCGTGTTTGCTGGCAGCAATTAATAACATAAAATTAAAGTGCTGCAGGACAAAATATGTACAATGCAAAGCTGATGCCACAGCCAGCCTTATGTATTAGGCACACTGGGGAGCAAACTCATGACCCCTGTATCAGCAGTCAGTACCTTAACCATTGTGCTCCACTGCTGCTCCTCCTTGCCTGTCAGCGCACCTACTTATGCTTTTCATTCCTTAAACTGCACAGTGCTGCCATAAAAAACAGTACACTGACCTTGTGGTACCTCATACAGCACCCTCTAAAGCGCCCTATAAGCAACATTGTAGGGTGCCTTGGCTGACAGTGCACTTTAAAATGTGCCTTATGGGCACCTTATGTTAACACGCTTTGGGAGTGCGTTTGCTAGTAGTGATAATTAAAATATGAATAAAATGCCTCCTAAAGCAATCTTCCCCTTAATATATTCTGCCTCAGCCAGCCTTGTTCATTGGGCACTTTGGGGGATTAAACCCCTGATCCCTGCATCATTGGTCAGTGTCTTAACCATTGTGCTGTGGCTCTGTTCCTGTGCTTACACATCAGCGCGCCGCCTTATGCCGCCCAGTATTAAAAAGCCTCCTAAAACATTAGCACACCGCCTTATGCCCATCAGCGCGCCGCCTTATACCGCCCATCATTTAAATGCCTCCTAAAATAATGCCTCAGCCAGCTGTCTCCATTGGGCACTGTGGGGGATTGAACCCCTGATTCCTGCACCATTGGTAAGTGCCTTAACCATTGTGCTGTGGCTCTGCTTTTCTTCCTGCACATCAGCGCGCCACTTATACCGCCCAGTATTATAATGCCTCCATAAACATTAGCGCACCGCCTTATGACGCCCAGTATTTCTGCGCCTCATAAATTAATGCCTCAGCCAGCCGTCTTCATTGGGCACTGTGGGGGATTGAACCACTGATCCCTGCACCATTGGTCAGTGTCTTAACCATTGTGCTGTGGCTCTGTTCTTTTTCTTGCACTTCAGTGCGCCACTTATGCCTCCCACGCAGCTATGTCATGCGCTAAGATGCAGGGTGCACATGGGCGCCGTGCACCTTAGCGCATATGTAAATTCCGGCTTTTCTTTTTCAAGACGGAACGCCCACTCCTTATATGGCACACGCACACTACCACGGCACGCACTTTACCAGGGTTTTAGTAAACATACCCTTATGTGTGCCGAAGCACATTGCCTGCTGCAAGTACTGTACCATGCCACCCACAGAGGTCTGCCTACCTAGGCGGTCACCTAGCCAGCCTTGTGGATGGGCCGGCCCTGGGGCAGACTGGATGGGCGAATTTGGACTCTATCTGCTGTCCTTTACTGTACCACTGTGCTAATATGGCTGCCCTATATTCTTGTATTTTGTTGAACAGTTCCTACCCCTTCCCTGTGCAGTAAATAATACGATGACACTTCTGCTGCTCACATGAAAAAAAGCATTTTCACTTTAATTGAACTGTCTGCACAAATGTAGATCTCATCCTTGATGCTATGCACTTCTGACAGAGTTATATGAAACTCTTTCAAATCTACAAATTTGCAGTTAAACAGTGCACTCTTCCCCGCTGAGTCCTTCGTTCTACTGTTTGGATAAGTCAGACTATCCTGCCTTTGCACAGTCTGCTGCTACTTTTTTAACTTGCTGTGAATGCCGTTTAAAAGTCACTCTTTACAGACAGCTGATATTTATATGCCAGAAACATCCTATAGAAGCGAGGTATGATTGCACAGTGCAGTACTAACCATAACTACTGACAGTTAAAGTCAGAAATAGCCGTGGCAAACCATCACCCCGAAGTCTATAGTTAAACTAAAAATATCACAATACATTTTGATGGGGAATCAATCACTGTGGTTTAGGGAAGGTTTTTATCTTATTGTAGGTTAGAATGAAAAGGTCAAAGCAAAGTCAGCCGTTATTATACCCTTCGAAGCCTAAACTTTGAAACAAGACCTATACATTATGTCTTGGGATCACAGACCTCTATGAGAGTTTTCTTTTTCCAAAATAAAAAACTTCTGAGCCTAGATTGAAGGTCTTGGTTGCATGCACCAGACTCATACCATCCATGGCTAAGGTGATTTCTGTGGAGATGAGTGTGTACCAACCCTGTGACATCAGAAGAAAGCAATGAGAGCACAGGTCTAGAAGACTTCATGCAGGGAAACAGAAGGACAAAATATGTAGCCAGGGGCAGGAAAAAAAAGAGTGAAATCCAGAATGGGGCATATGCCTTCTTTAGAATAAATAGTAAACGAAATCCCAAATTCATGTTTTAGTGAATGTGCCCAGGGACAGTGGCTCCTAGATGCTTGCATGCAGAGCTCATGCAAAAGTGGCTGTAAAATTCCATGATTAAACTCAAAATAAAATCCATTATAATACTGCTATCGTTGATGGGTTTCTTCACTGTTTTATTAAGATTATGTCCCAGGGAATTAAAAGATTATGCTCATTTTGCTCACAATTCAGCATGCATAATTGTGTGAGTCCCAGAGACACAGGCAGGGTCTACATAGAAGGCAATAGCTGTGGCAATGAATACACTGGGGGAACTCCCCCAGGAACTAAAATTTAACGATAAGCCAACAGGAGGAGGCGAGACTCAGATAGACAGTGATCCATGGGTGAAGAGGAGCTGGTCCATTGAAGTCTTCCTCTTGCACCGCAGTTCTCTCAGCATGTGACTCTTGCAGTGCCTGAGGTCCTATGCTGTCCCCATGATTTCAGGCACCAAGCAACTCATTCTGAAAGAGCTGTGTGGGCAGGAGGAAGGCTATTTCAGGAAGAGGGATGCTAGCAACCTCAGGAAGTGAGCAGGAGAAGCAGAACATGGGGCTGAAAGTTCTCAGCAGAGACTGTCGGAGAAGAGACAAGCTGGGGAAAGGACTTGTTGAGGGAAACAGGATTTAAGAAAATGTGTATGGGGGGGAGGGGAGGGGAGGGAGCGTAAAAGAAAGGATGACTTGTGTGAGGGTGGAGAGAAAGGTCTGAAGGGCGAGAGAGCAATGAACAAGCTGGGGAAGGGGGGGTGAGAAATTGTTGAAGGCAGGGGATAGCAGGTAAAGGGCCATAAACTAGGCATACAAAGAGGAGAGGCAGCAGGATAAGGGTGGGAAGTGAGGTGGCTGAAGAGAAATAAAAAATGATAGAAGGGTCCAGTATGCAAAGTACTTAAAGATCTGCTAAGTGCAGTAATCGCAGTGACCAGGATACTCAGCGACACTAAAGTGGCTACTGCCGTTGAATATCCACCAGTTCCGCCACTAAGCATCCCAGTGCTAGCTGGTAGCATTGGGGTGTTCCCAGGGCAACACCCAGGGATAACCAGACAGCAGTGGAATCAATGCCAGGGTCCAAATATTGCCCTGGAACTGAATATCCAAGTCTAAAGTTCAACGGTGACGGCTAGCCGCTGCTGCTGAATATGAGGCCCCGAATATTTATTCAATGCTACTTAAAATTCAGAGCAGTATCCCCCTTTAACTAGGGCCCAGTACTTATCCCTGGGTGGTAGAGGTGGAGTAGATGGGGTCCCTCCCTCATACCCGGGGTTGGGGGATCTTACAGGTCTCCTTGAGAGTTCCCTGGAGATTGTTACGAAAAGAACTACCCTCCTTGCCACATTTGCTTTGGAGACTGATAAAGTGTTTATTCTTAAAATGTATTTTAGAAATGCTAACGAAGTGTTTATGGGCTCAAGAGTAAGAGTATTTCCTGATTTATCACGTATTACACAATTGAGAAGGAAGGAGTTTTTGACTCTTCGCCCCAGGACTTTGGCCTTGGGTGCTTCCTTCCAACTTAAATTTCCTGTTAAATGTTATGTTAATTTTAAAAAAAAGATGTATTTGTTTTTTGAGCCCAAGCAGTTGTTGGCTTTCTTGGAGACTAGGGAAATGAGTGATGTTGAGGTTGTTGTAACTTCCCATACAGCTGACGTGTGAGTCTCTCATTCGCCTGTTTGAATTTTTGTGATTAATGGCTATGATATCTGTGTCATTATATTGTTTGATTTGTTTCCTAGTACTCCCCTATTTCCTTATTTTGTGGTCTGATAATGGGGAAAAATGAGTATGTGATGGCTTTATTGTTTTTCCTTTTGTATTTGATGTTTCTATTTTTCCATTTTTCCATTTCATTCATGGATATTGTCTGGATGTCAAAATTTATTAAATTCATATAAATAAAAAATTAAAAAAAAAAAATTCATTTACTACAACACAAGATTTCAGGCTATAAGTGGCCTGAGGCATTACCTCCCAGAAGTATTTGAAATGATATATGATTATGTTTATTAAAATTCTTAATATACTACTATTAGTAGCAACACCAAAGTGTTTCAAGATTGTTAGAATACAGTTATATATTGTATAAAAATGTATAGGGATTGATTTTGCATAATTTTCACTTTTGGGCACATAATTCCCAGGGGTGTATAAATAATGCTGTCTTAATATTCAGAGTTCAGGATTCAAAGATTTCTCCTGATAACTTCGGGAATTACCCATAAAAATCTTAGGGGTATGTTTACTAAGCAGTCTTAACGTGCGCTCCTCCATGTTATCATGCGATAAGGTACCTTATCGCGCAATAATGGCGCTTTATTGGGCTAAAAGGTACCTTAGCGTGCGATAACGCGCTCAGCGGCGCAAACGAGCGCTGAGGGTGGAGATAGGCTACCGGAGGGCGGAGGAAGGCTCCCCAGGGGCGGAGAGAGAGGGTCAATGGGTGGAGAGTGGGAGGGGAGAGGCTCCCCACACACTAACGCTGTGAAATCCGAGGCTCAAAACTAACGCCAGTCAAACTCTGGCGTTAGAGCTGATTTAAAGGGAAAAGAAACCATTTCCGTCAGCAATGTACAGCAAAATCAGAGAAACCGACAAAAAGTGATAAGTGTGATACATGTGCATGGAACAAAAGGGCAAATAAACATTGAAAAGGACCCCAAAAAAATGTAAAAAAAACATAACCAAGCAGGCCAATAGTGATATTAATGGGAAGTATCAAAAAACACTATGGAGAAAGCTCCATAAAAATAATATTAATTTTGGAAGGGTCTATGCTCTGTCCATATACAAGGTGACTGATCCCACAGTGAAACAGTGCTGATCAGGGTTCCCCTCTCCATTGGACAGGTACCCTACGGCGTGCATATGTTCCGCAGCAGCAGGGCGGGCATGTCTGAATGGGCAACTGGACAGATGCTGGAAAAGGTGATACAGAGGGCTGCAGGCGGCACATGCTGTGGTGCAGCTGGGCCACAGTGCGGACCAGGGTGATGCCTAGGTGGCCCATAGGAATGCTGAAACAGTAGAGCAGTCAGACAGCGACTGATGAGAGCCCAACATGGGCATGGGTGTGTTCCCCACAGTGTCACAGGGGATAGTACCCAGCAGGTACCCCCAAGGGCACAGAACATTGGCAGGTGGTGTTGGGGGGAAGCGCTGACGTCTATGCAGGCACCCCTACCCCAGAACCCGCACCTTAGGCAGCCACCTACATGCACACTGGATGGCCTGAGACCGCGCACCACCAGCACCACCAGCAGAAGGGCATGTCAGCATGGTGGCGGAGGGGTACTGTTGGTGGAGGGGGCAGTGGCAGCTGCACACAGCAGACCATGGCCTAGCCCTGTGTAGGTGGGTGCTATGCACTGCAACAGACAGGCCCTGTCTGGCGAACAGTCATGGTAATCCCAGGGAAAGCACTGTTTCTATGGCAACACAGTGGTGCAGTACACACAACCAGTGTGTTCAGGAGCAGAAGGTCACAGGTTCAAGCCCCAGCTGCCAACCCAGCACCCATATTTTACCCACCACTAAAACATGGTAATAAACACAGAACCTTTATTGCAGATAACTTTAACTTGGCCAAAACGCCTACATGTCACCCTACAGAGCACAGACACCATAAACATGGGCATTACCTAGAGCAGAGTCTCCCAAAAGCAGTCCTGGAGGGCCAAACACCATTCAGGTTCCATGCTGTCTCCAATAAATATGTCTGTGCTGCCTTTCTATGCACCGCCCCCATGGTATGCAGATGTATCTCATGTATAGTCATTAGGGCCAGCATGAAAACCTGAACAGTGTCCTGCCCACCAGGACTGGAGTTGGGAACATCTGCCCTAAAGCAGCGGCCAACAGGAGCAGACACACCCGCACCCACAGGTTCCATTATCCAAAGCCACCTGGAGAGGCAGGAGTTTGGGCCCTGTGTGCATCTCCCAATACTAGCACTTGCATACCTTAGCAATGCCACCCTAAACCTGGGAATACGGTACACATCTTTCAAAAGGTTGCTATGATCACTGCCAGATAGCAATTCCTACGTTAAGCACAATTTGCTGATTGAGCTGCATCATAGCAACCTTTCTAATGTCTGTGGAGTGTGCTACAGGTCCTGTGTCTGACAGTGTTTACCACCCTGGGGAGTGACTACAACAGTATTGCGTACCATAGCCATGCCTGCACTGTGCCCAGGACTGGTGTGGTGGCCAGGGCTGCCAAACACCTCTATAGTTGAACAATGCTGGCATAGGTGTGGGGAGTGTGTGTCTCTCTATCCAGTGTGTGGTGGATGCCAACACCCTCCTCAGCCCTGGGTGGGTGGGGGGAGGGTTGGTGGGTGGTGGGGTGGTGGTGGGGGGTTGGGTGGGGTGGGGTGGGGTGGGGTAGGGGGGCAGCTGAGCATTTCCAGGCCTACTGTCTTTCTGCCATTGCCTGAGGGATGTGTACAGCTCTGCATTGGCTGCCCTGTAGGGTGTCTGCTCCCCAGCAAGACTGGGGTTGATGGCCCCCCTCTACTGCCACCATTGCAGGGTGGTAGAATCCTGTTTTCCACCCTGAGCCACAGAGGGTGGGTTGGGTGGTGGTACATAATCCACCTATGGGTCCAAACACCCCTCCCTCTCCCTTACATCATGTTACCATGGCACCAACACAGAATATGCACTATTCTGGGTGCACCATAGCCCATAAGGGCTAGACCTGATTGACAACTACAGATGGACACTAATGCATCCTAGGTGGGTCTGCAGGAACTACCTATCACACATACTGACACTGATGGGTATCTGCAACATGGCCTCTTTCAGGTACGGAAGGTACTGCGGACCTGGTGCTGGCTGCCCCACCTCACCCTCAGGGTGAGCACAATACCCACACAATGTGACGTTCTGTAGCTACTCTGTGCCACTAACACACACCATCGGCACCCCCTACCAGACTGAGGTGCTGTGGGGGTGCATTCGGTCAGTTCCCCCTACCAGGCAGAGGTGCTGTGGGGTGCATACCCCATCCTGTGATAATCTGTAAACTGATGATTTGCATGTGCATTGCATCATGGGTACGGGTGGTTTGACCCGACCCTGGTAACAACCGCAGCGTGGTTGTGTGGTGACCTGAGGTCCTTCTGTAGCCATCCAGGGGCTTGCTAACAGCTATAGAGCAGTAGCCCACTGGTTACTTCACTGCCTGTGAAGCCAGAAGTCATGGGTTCAAACCCACAGTGGGGTTATTTGATAGGGCTATCTGAGGCATTGTCTATTTTTAATGTAGATTAGTGCTGCCAGCAAAAACACCCTGAGAGTACTGTAACCATAAGGCGCCCCATAGGGTGCCCTATAAAGCACCTTATAAGGTGTCCTATAGAGCGCCTTATAGGATGCCCTATAGGGGACATTATAGGGTGCCTTGGCGGACAGTGCACTTTATAATGTGCCCTATGGAGTGCCTTATAGGGTGCCTTCTGCGGCACCTTAGGTTACGGCACGTGAGGGTGTGTTTGCTGGCGGCACTAATTAAAATAACAATAAACTGCCTCAAAAAGCAATACGTACATGCAAAAGCTAATGCCTCAGCCAGCCTTATGCATATTGGGGGATGGAACTCATGACCCCTGTAATCATCAGTCAGTATATTAACCATTGTGCTACACCTCTGCTTTTGTGTGTGTATGTCCGCGCGCCTACTTAAGATTATTTTTATTTATTTATTTTTTTTATTTAGCAAGCATTTGTAGCCCGCTCCTTCCAGCGATCAGAAGCGGGTAGGATTACTATTGTGAAACTGCCGAATCAAGGCAGGTACAAATTTTGTTTACATACAGATTGTCAGAAAAGCACATCATACAGAGTTAACACTTCTTAGCTATGGGGGAGTTCATTTACATATATACATAAATACATATATACAGGATAATCTTCTTGGACACAGTGGTCAGGGGCTGCTCCATCTGTGGATTTAGTTCAGGTTGAAATGTGATTAACATGCTTAGCGGCATCTCGCACGATAATGTGCGCAGCGCATGTTATCGCGCAATAATCCCGTTTTGCTACATTAAGACCGAAACGCCCATTCCTTTTATGGCAGCCTGCTCACTATCGCCGGGCGCACGTTAAGACTGCTTAGTAAACATACCCCTTAGTTTACTAATTCCCCTTACTGACTGCATACATTTTGAGCAGGCAAAATGTATCCAGTAAAAAGAAGAAAATGTTGTGGAGAGGAGAAGGGGACAGTTTCATGGCTTTGGTTTAGCTGGGAGCACTAAATATCAGTGCTATACAGTTAACGTTAGCAGATAACACTGATCACTGACAGAGACTGTCTTATCGTTTATCTGATTATCTTTGATTAAGTAAATTCAACAGCACTTTAAGGGGACAAGTCAAGTGCTGCTCAATATATGGAGTAAAGTTAACCCACTGGTGGCTGGTGACTCTCTTGTTTGGGGGAGGTTGAAGTGAAGGTGATGGGAGGGGAGGGGAGGGGAAGGGAAGGACTGTACATTCTCTCTCTCTCTCTCTCTCTCTCTCTCTCTCTCTCTCTTCAACCTTCCTCCCAAACATATAATTTCTACTTGATTCATTTTCTCCATTAAATAATAAATTCCCAATCTTTGATGTCTCTGGCTTGATTTTATGACTCAGTTTCTTATTTTTTTCTCATTTGTCCTTGAGACTGTTTTCTGTATCTTTGGTATCATTCTTCTCCTTCTTTTATGTTTTAGCTCTCTCTCTTTCTTCTTTCTCTCTCTACTTCAGTTGCAAATACTTTAATTTTCTATTCCCTTCTGCTTTATCTTTTTTCTTGTCTTCCTATTCTTTCGGTCTGCTCTCCTTTGACTGTTCCTCTTCCTTTTTCTCCTATATCACCCCATCCTCCAATCCAGGGTCCTTTCCTTCTCCGTTTTGTGTCATCCCTGATCCTCATAAGAACATAAGATATGCCATACTGGGTCAGACCAAGGTCCATCAAGCCCAGTATCCTCTTTCCAACAGTGGACAATCTAGGTCACAAGTATCTAACAGTTTCCCCAAAAGACACAGGTTCCACAATGCTTGTATTGGGGCAAGCAGTGGATTTCCCGGGCTCCCTTTAATAATGATTTATGAACCTTTCCTCCAGGAAGTTGTCCAAACCTTTATTAAACGCGGCTACACTAACAGCTTTTACTACATCCTCCAGTAATGAATTCCAGAGTTTGAGTACACATTGTGTGAAAAAATATTTTCTCTTATTAATCTTAAATTGGTTACCCTGTAGCTTCATTGCATGCTCCACAGTCTTTCTATATTTTGATGGCGTAAACAATCGATCTACATTTAACTGTTCCACTCCATTCATTAATTTATAGACCTCTATCATATCTCCCCTCAGCCGTCTCTTTTCCAGGTTGAAGAGCCCTAACCTTTTTAGCCTCTCTTCATAGGGGTAACCTTCCATCCCCTTTACCATTTTGGTGGCTCTTCTCTGTACCTTTTCTAATAACGCTATATCCTTTTTAAGATTATTATAGGATTATAGGATTATTATTATTATAGGATTTTGTTCTTTTTTTGTTGAAAAAGAATATGCGATTACATGTCGGACCCAACTTGATTCCTACCTGTATATAGTTACCCCAGCGATATCCAAGTTATAGCACCTGTTTCATTGTAAATACAGAGCAGCTTAGTCTGCACTGTAAAAGCTACTGTTGTATGTAAACCGCACTGATGTTAAATAGCGTGGTATAAAAGAAACATTAAATAAATAAATAAATAAATAAGATAGGGCGACCAGAATTGCACACAATATTCAGGGTGCAGTCGCACCATGGAACGATACAGAGGCGTTATGATGTCATCCTTTGTTCTATTCTCCATTCCCTTCCTTATGATACCTAGCATTCTATTTGCTCTCTTGGCCTCTCCCACCCCATTCTCCCCATTCCCTACCTTTGCTTTCCCTCCACCCATCTTGTACACTTTTGCCACTGCTGAACCTGCCCCTCACTTATCCCCTTCCCATTGTTACTCATCTCTCTCCCCACACTCTTTTTCATCCCTCTCCTTCACCTGATACATGCTGTTGCTCTCTCCTCTCACTGTTGCCACTTCATTCTCCCCACTTCCACTCCCTACCCTTGCTCGCCCCTCTGTTTGCATACTTAGCCTCACCTCTTGCTTTCCCCTATATTTTGGATCTAATCTAATCTAATCATGGGTACTTACAGTATACTCGTATTCCACTATACCATTGTAGTTCAAAATGAATCACATAAGATCACTTGACAAATATCATCATATACAACAGAGAGAGACTAATGGGAAATTCAGCTAAGTAGATATTTCTGAAAGAGACAGGTTTCTAGAGATCAATGGACATGATTATTAAATGCTAAATCAGAGTGGAGGAGTGGCCTAGTGGTTGGAGCAAGCTACTTTAGGCCAGAAGGTCAGGGGTTCAAATCCCACTCGAGGACAGCAACCTTGGGCCAGAAGGACTGGGATTTCTAGTCCCACAGGTGCTCCTTGTGGTCTTGGGCAAGCCACTTAACTCTCCATAGCCCATGTTCCCTGTAAAATAGTTATCTCCAAGTTATAATGCCCTGTTCAATGTAATTTCAGTTTGTTCAATGTAAACCACACTGATGCAGAATAGCACAGTATATAAGAGAATATAAATAAAAATTATGCAGCTCTACTGAGAGAGAATTCCATAGATCAGGACCTATCCCTATATTTGTTTTCTTTGTAGTGTCCTAACAGCAAAAAAGATTAGACAATGGAAGAGCCAATTTCTTTCCCAGATCTAAGTCGCTGACTAGGGATGTATTATATGACTAAGCTTAAGCAATTGGAAGCCAGGCCATACAAAACCTTGAATACAAAAATAAGAAGCTTAAACAAAATTTGTGCACGTACAGTATAGGGAGCGAATGCAAAGAAATGTTAAAAAGGTGTTGCTCTGTCCTGTGTGGAGCCTCCCAGAATAAGTTTAGCAGTCGAATTCTTAATACCTGAAGTCTGAATATTTGCCTATCTGAGAGATCTAACAAAACAATGTTGCAATAATTCAGATGGATCAGGACTATTGCCTGCCCAATCAGCTGTAAATGCCCTACCTCTGAATATGCCTGAATGAAGCGGAGGGCCGTAAGTTATATAAAGTTTACTTTACTATTGCTTTCATCTGTGGTTCCATTACTGGCCTAGAATCTATGACCATCCCCAATATTTTTGCCTTGTAAATAAGAGGGATTGAGGAGCCTGCAGTGATAGGAATCATTGAAGGTGGGTCCACTCTAGGCTTAACAACCCATACGATTTTTTATTTTTTCTGGGTTAAATTTCAAATCATTATTTTGCAACCACTTCTTAATCTGCTCAGTAACTGTAGACTTCATTGGAAAAATAAGGGCAATATCATCTGCATATAAATAACAGGAGACCCCTAGTGCTTGTAGGACTTAATTCAGAGAGCTTAACTAAAAATTAAATAAAATAGGAGATAATGGGGAGCCCTGTGGTACTTCACACCATCATTGGCCAAAACAGTTGAACGTTCCCTTTGCCAGGTATCTGTACAGATTGATTTTCAAAGAAACCCATGAATCAATTCCATGCTGCACCAAATACCCCAACAGCATTCGATCGGGTCAACAGTACTTCATGATGCACTAGATCAAAGGCAGCAGATAAATCCAATTGCATTACAAACGTCTGCTGACCATAATCAATGATTGTTCTTAAATCATTCATCAGTACTATATATACTCTGAAAACACAACTGAGATAGATCCAAAAGACTGAAATCTCAGGGGTATGTTTACTAAACCGTCTTAACGTCACAGCGGCGGTATTATCACGCGATAATGTTACATTATCACGCGATAATGTTACATTATCGCACGATAACGTCACTTATCGCACGATAACACGGTTGCGGCATTAAGGCACCCTAACGCTGTGAAATCCGGCTCTGAAAGGTGGAGTAAGGCTTCCCAGAGGGCGGAGAGAAGGGGTCAATGGGTGGAGAGTGGACGGTGAGTGGCTCCTTGCACACTAACGCCGTGAAATGAAGGGCAGAAAATTAGCGCGAGTGAAACCCTCGCACTAGGCACATTTGCAGGAAAGAGAAACCATTTCAGTCAGCAATGTACAGCAAAGCCAGGGAAACCCAAAAACATGATAGTATTGATACATGTGCACGGAACAAAAAGGCAAATAAACATAGAAAATTACCTGAACCACATTTAAAATTCCAATAACCAAGCTGGCCAACAGTGATATTAATGAGAAACATAAAGAAACACTACTGAGAAAGCATAAAAAGAAGATATCATCTTTGGAAGGGTCTATGCTCTGTCCCCCTACAAGGTGAATGATCCCACATTGAAATAGCAGTGATCAGGGCTTTCCCTTTATATTGGGCAGGTTTGTTATGGCGTGCACATGTGCCGCAGCAGCAGGGTGGGCATGTAGGAAAGGGCAACTGTATAGATGCTGGAAATGGGATACAGAGGGCTGCAGGCGGCACATGCTGTGGTGCAGCTGGGGCACAGTGCGGACTAGGCAGATGCCTAGGTGGCACATAGGAATGCTGAAACTGTAGAGCAGCCAGACAGCAACTGATGAGGGTCCAACATGGGCACGAATGTGTGTGCCACAGTGTCACAGGGAGATTACCCAGCAGGTACCCCCAAGGGCACATAACATTGGCAGGCGGTGCGGGGGGGGGGAAGCGCGCATTTCCATGTAGGCACCCCTACCCGAGAACCCACACCATAGGCAGCTGCCTACCGGCAGGCTGGATGGCCTGGGACTGTGCACCACCAGCACCACTGGCATAATGGCATGGCAGCATGGTGGCAGAGGGGTGCTGGTGGTGGAGGGGGCAGTGGCATCTGCCCACAGCAGAACATGGCCTAGCCCCGTTTAGGTGGGTGCCGTACAATGCAACAGACAGGGTCTGTTTGACGAACAGTCATGGTATCCCCAGGGAATGAACTGTCCCTGTGGCAACAGTGTGGTGCAGTACACACAGCCAGTGTGTTCAGGAGGAGAAGGTCACAAGTTCAAGTCCCAGCTGTGGCTACTGCCAACCCTTTCCCCATATTTTACCCAGTACTAAACCATGGTAATAAACACGGAACCTTTATTGCAGATAAAATAAACATGCCTAAAATGCTTATATTTTACCCTACAGAGCACAGACACCATAAATATGTGCAATCCCTACAGCAGAGTTTCCGAACTGCAGTCCTGGAGGGTCAAACACCATTCAGGTTTCATGCTGTCCCTAATAACTATGCCCGTGCTGCATTACTATGCACCGCCCCCGTGGTATGTAAATGTATCTCATGCATATTCATTAGGGACAGCATGAAAACCTGAACAGTGTTTGGCCCACAAGGACCGGAGTTGGGAACCTCTGCCCTAGAGCAGCGGCCAACAGGGGCATAAACACCCACACCCACAGGCTCCACTATCCAAAGCCTCATGGAGAGTCAGGCTGTTGGGCACTGCGCGCATCAGCATCTCCCAATACTAGCACTTGCATACCTTAGCAAAGCCGCCCTAAACTTGGGAATACGTTATACATATATCAAAAGGTTGCTATGAGTAATGGCAGATAACAATTCCTAACTTAAGCACAATTTGCTGATAGAGCTGCACAATAGCAACCTTTCTTTTATCTGTGGAGTGTGTTTCAGTTTTGGTTTCTGACAGTGTTTACCACCCTGGGGAGTGACCCCAACAGTATTGCATACCATAGCCATGCCTGCACTGTTCCCAGGACTGGTTTGGTGGCCAGGGCTGCCAAAAGCCTCTATATTTGCACAATGCTGGCATAGGTGTGGGAGTGTGTGTCTGTCTATCCAGTGTGTTGTGGCTGCCTACACCTTACTCAGCCCACACTGCTTGCACTGTTTCCAGTGTTAGCCTGCCAATGTGCATAATGAGGAGCAAGGTACTGTGGGTATGGCCCGGACAGGGTGGCCTGGGCAGGATGCATCTGCACAGAGCATAGGGCAATGGCTGGGACATTGTAGTGCCCGGTCACCACCTGCACGGACAGTGTGGCCACCGCATGTCCTGCTGGGAGATCACCATCATCCTGACTGAGCAGTGATCACGACATGGCTAGGTTCCCCCATAGTGCTATATAGTATTTCTTTCAAGTGATATTTATGGGTTCTCTTTTCTGAGGCCCAATCACTGATTTATCTGCTTGGTGGGTGTGCTCACATTTCTTTAAGGAACATGCACTATGGCCTAGCTAGCAGACAGTCTGCAGTTAGTATGTGTATGGCTGGAACACCTTGTAGGGTGCAGCAGTTGGAGACTCACTGTGCTCGCTGCTGTAGAATCTCAGATAGTGGTGGGGGACAGCTGAGTATTTCCAGGCCTACTGTCTGTCTGCCATTGCCTTATGGAAGCATACAGATCTGCATTGACTGCTCTGTAGGGTGCCTGTTCCCCAGCAGGACTGGGGAAGATGGTCCCCTCTACTGCCACCATTGCAGGGATGTAGAATGTGGATCTGTTGGTGGGAGATCCTGTCCCCCACCCTGAGCCCCACAGGACGGGTTGGGTGGTGCTACATAATCCACCTATGGGTCCAAACACCCCCCCTTCACTTAAATCATGTGACCATGGCACCCACACAGGATATGCACTATTCTGGGTGCATCATAGTCCACAAGGGCTAGACATGACTGGGAAATACGGATGGACACAGGTGTATCCTAGGTGTGCCTGCAAGGACTACCTACCACACACTGGCACTGATGGCGACCTACAGCATAGCCTATCTCAGCTAAGCCAGGCGCTGCGGACCTAGTGCTGGGCACCCCAGCTTGCCCTCAGGGTGAGCACAGTACCCCCACAATGTGTCGGTCTGTAGCTACTCTGTGCCAGTACCACACACGGTCAGTTCCCCCTACCAGGCCGAGGTGCTCTGGGGGTGCATACCCCATCTTGTGATCATCTGTAGACTGCTGATCTGCATGTGCTGTGCATCATGGGTATGGGTGGGTTAACCCTATTCTGGTAACCACAGCAGACAGTTTGTGTGGTGACCTGCAGTCCTTCTGTAGCCAGCCAGGGGTTTGTTAGTAGCTGTAGAGATGTAGCCCACCAGTTACTTCACTGACTGTGGAGGCGGAGGTCATGGGTTTGATCCCACAGTGGTGTTATTTGATAGGGCTGTCTGAGGCATTTCCTTTTTTTAATTTAAATTAGTGCTGCCAGGAAAAACACCCTCACAGTGCTGTAACCTTAAGGTGCCTCATAAGGCACCCTATAAAGCGCTCTATAAGGCGCCCTTTGGAATGACTTATAGGGCACCTTATGTGGCATCTTAGGTTACAGCACTGTGAGGGTGTGTTTGCTGGCAGCACTAATTTAAATTAAAAAAGAAAATGCCTCAGACAGCACTGATTTAAAGTAAAGGGTAATGCTTCAGACAGCCTTACTCATTAAGCCCACTGGGGGATCAAACTCATGACACCTGTTTTATCAGTCAATGTATTAACCATTGTGCTACACCTCTGTTGCTGTGCTTGCAGGTCAGCGCGCCTAATTAAGGCTAATGCGCGTTAACGTGCCAGGGCTCCCTCTATCACGCGATAACGGACTTTATCACATGATAACCCGAAATGCTACCTTAAGACCGGAATGCCCACTACCTTATATGGCATTCGTCACAGTAAGACTACAACTAACGCCGGTAACATTAAGACAGTTTAGTAAACATACCCCTAAGAGACATTACTGCAACTGATCAGCCACAGCTGCTACAATGATTTTTGCTACCACAGGAATATTTTCCACTAGTCGATAATTTGTACATTGGGAGTCATCCAACTTGTCTCATTTCGAATATCACCTGACCTAACTTTGTAGGAAAGTTCCCCTCTCATAATGAACAAGTATGGCAATCCAAAGCTGGGATACCTATTACTCTTAGAAAATATCCTCATCCAAGCCAAAACAGCCTTAAGGGAAACAAAGTCAAACTTTCCCAAAGGCAGTCCACTAAAATCCTTCCATCCTTCCTACTACCATGTCTATCAGATTTGCCATCATCATCAAGTTGCCGAAGACCAGAAACACTACCAATTAATGCTAACATTTTATGTCTAAAAAACTGAGCAAAATCTTTCACTTTCAATCCAGTACCCAGCTGCCTTTCAGGGCAACCAGAGGCCCTTTTCACCACTTGAAAGAATTCTCTAGAACTATTATGGCTATCTAAAATAACTTTAGAATAATAATTTCTTTTTTCTTTTTCCTTTTTCTTCACCACTTCAACTAATGCCCTGATATTCAATGCCAGGGGTCATATCTGGCCACCAAAATTGAATAACTGGGTTGGTCATATCTGGCCACCGAAATTGATTCACTGGGTTGGTCAGATATTCAGCCATTGCCCCGTTAGCTGTAGTGATATTCAGCCATTGCCCCATTAGCATTAGATGATAGAGGGGTTAAAGGGGCAGTAAGAGGCGACAAGGCGATAGCGGAGAGACTGAATGAATTCTTTGCTTCGGTCTTTACTGAGGAAGATGTAGGGATGTTACCCATGACTGAAGTGGTATTTAAAGGTGTGGAAGAATTGAAGGAAATATTGATACATCGGGAAGATGTATTACAACTATTAGATAAACTGAAGAGTAGCAAATCACCTGGGCCGGATGGTATACATCCACGGGTTTTGAAAGAACTGAAATATGAGATTGCAGACCTGCTATTAGTAATCTGTGAACTATCATTAAAATCATCTCTAATACCTGAAGATTGGAGGATGTGCAGACGGAATTGGGCCCTAAGCGATTGCCAGTTAGCAGAGTGGAAAAGCAGAACTTTCCTAGCCTCTCTCTGACTTTCCTGATCTCCTTCATCAGCCCCAGAGAGACACTCCCTGCAAGAGCACGTAGGAAGCAGGAAGCCCTGGAAATTTTCAATTTCGTTGATGTAAAACCAGACAGACAGTGACACGGCAGCACTCCTAAGCTTAAACAGGGAGTCAGGAACATTGTAATCCTTTCAAGCTGTTCCTTTGTTCAATGTTTTTTTCTTTGTGCTTAAAGCTGCTAAACCCCAATAGCTCTTCCTCACTCCTTCAAAGACAGACTTCAAGCTGGTTCTTTTTTTGAATCTGTTATTTTTCTCCTTTAGAGTGGTCAACCCCAGCACCCCTTCCTCTCTCCCTTTTCATCAGCCACAAAATGGTTCTCTGGTGCTTCGACTGGGCTATGTCATGCAGCTCTGCTGTGATATCATTATCCACAATGAATCTGCAACCTGTCTACACCCCCTCTTATCAAAGCCCAAGGGTGACAGACTCCAATGACGCAGTTCTCTCAACCTTCTAGCCAGCCCAGCTCATAAACCCAAAAGCAAACAATCCACATGCAACCATGCTTTCTCCCTCTTTGCCCCCACCTCATGGAATGCCTCCCCCCACACCTGAGAGTTTGCTCCAACCATCTTGACTTCTGAAAAAAGCTCAAAACCTTCCTGTTCCAAGAACATTTCAGCACTGCCACAACCATGGTTCCACTGTCAGACGTGACTTAACATAGTAACATAGTATAGTAACATAGTAAATGATGGCAGATAAAGACCAGTATGGTCCATCTAGTCTGCCCAATAAGATGGCAAGTGTAGGTGCACCTGCTGCTCCGTGCAGGCCACCCCTCCCCATGTCTTTGTTTAGGGGTGAACCCACCACTCTATGTAGGACACCCCTGTTTGTTGAGAAATTAGATAGTTAAGTTTATTTTGATTTTATCCTGTTGCTGTAAAGGGATCCAATGTGTCTGTCCCATGCCATTTTGCATTCTGTCACTGTATTTGCCCCCACCACTTCCATCGGGAGGACATTCGAAGCATCCACCACCCTTTCAATGAAAAAGTATTTCCTGATATTGCCTTTCAATTTAACCTAGTCCTCGAGGCACACCTAGGCCAGTCGGGTTTTCAGGATTCCCATAATGAATGTGCATGAGGTAGATTTGCATACAATGAAGGCTGTACATGCAAATCTATCTCATGCATATTCATTTAGAATCCTGAAAACATGACTGGTCTGGGCATGCCCCAAGGACTGGGTTGAGAACAACTGTCTTAAAAGAAGGATCTGTCTGAGACATACTTGGGTTATTACAGATTGTAGCATTGATGCTACAAGAAAGGGAAGACTGGGGTAGGATTTCCCTGTTGGTATTTCCAACCCTGTTTATCTCTCCCTACTGCGAGGCTTCTCCCTTTTGCAATTTTTGGAATCTCTGCTCCTGCTCCAGCAGCCCCCCTCACCATCCCCCCAAGCATTATTTTAGAAGGAATTTGGCATACTCCTTCTAGGATTGAGGTTTCTGTTACAGCTTGTTTGAATAAAATGTGTGTTTTCCCAAGAGACGGTTCTTAAACTAAAAGATAAAGAGGAAAAACATTAAGCCTGAAGATTTAAAGCTAGAATGGGTGGTAACAACAGTGTCCATGACTGGCAGAGATGATCAAGGATAATGATGCACCTAGGGCTAAAGTGGGACTAGAAAATAATTAAAAATTCATGGGTTTTCTTTCACTATAAAACACGATTTAATTTGTGTGTGTTTGTGCTAGGATTTTCCCCATTTAGTCCAATGGAACTAAAGCAAATGGTGCAGAAAGGGTGAATTTTACCACAGTTCACTTATGTTGAAGTTGGAAAAAGGGACATTTTTAAGCCTATTTTATACAGGCAACGGAAGTACTTCTACAGGTATGTGCCTTTATAAAAGGGGCACCTAGAATCTGTCCCACTAGCCCACAAATTTATGCCTGCTCTGAAGAAGGTCTAAATGTATGAGTGAACTCTCTGGGGGTAATTATATAAAGGGTTTTTCACATGTATATGTCTTTGTACACACATGAAATGCCTCTTATAAAATTACTCTATGTAAAAGTAGGTGTGATGACAAAAACATCCGTCCTTTACGTGACTTGGATGTAGGATTGTTTGGGGCAGATTTTGGATGGATCATCTAATTACACATGTTTATTTATGTTTATTAGAGAGCTCGATATACCGCCCATCACAATAGCATCTGAGCGGTTCACAAAAAGTAAAACAAAGCTGCTAGTAAAAGGAAAGGAGCACCAATATGTTTGATAGGAAAGAATAGAATAGTGGCTAGTACAGTGGTTCTTAACCAGTCCTCCTTGAGCCCCTAGGCTGTGGTAGGCGAAGGCCTGTGATCCATGCTGTCTGAAATAAGCAGAGAGGCCTAAACAGCTTGACCTGTAAATGAAGCCTGTGGAGAGGCCCAAAGGAATTACACATTCCCCTGAATGCTGCTACCATAGAATCAAAACTTAACTGAGCACAATTAAGTATAGCTAAGCAGAATCGAAACTTAGAGAATATAGAAAAACAACTTTAATTGGTATTGATAAGAGAGTGAAGCTTCTATGGAATTAATTAACTTTGCTGAAAGAAAAGTTACAGTGCCCTGCTTTCCCACATGTTCTAGTTAGCTAAGTGACCTTGGAGGAGAAAAGTATCAAAGCTGGAAGAACTGACCATTGTAATTGGGACTGTAAGGGGGGTAAGCAGGTGCTGAGCCCAGTCAAAGGTCTTCATTGGATGACTACATAATGGTACCGGGACCAAAAGATGGGGTGAAAGGGGCTACCGGGACCAATGAGAAGTTTGCCTATACCTAGAATGGACAAGAAAAGTTTAAAAGTTGTTGTTTTACTAACAGCCATTGCTCAGCCATTTTGAATGTGATTCTGCTTGAGTCTTGTGCACAAATAAATGATTTGGACCTTCTGAACAGACTCCTGGTATTATTGGTTTGTCTGCACTCTGCTGTTACATATTCTTGGTGCGTTGGCCGGGAAGGTGTGGTAGTAGAGGGTATATAGGGCAATATACCACGACTTTCCGCCTCTATAGGTTTGGTCCTGCTGGGATCGTGCCCTCCCGACGTGGGCTTGGCTCCCAGGCGCCACCGGTCCCTTGCATCGGAGGGAGCTGGCCAGGCCTCGGCGGGTGCCGGACCCGGACGGAGCCAACACCTCGAACCCGTGAGGGGAGTCCGAGGTCCAACTCATGCGCTTGCTTGGGAACGGGGACCGGATCCGGTGAGTATAGTTTTGATTTGACTAGACAGATGAGTCAGAGCAGAACTGTTGTTTGAACTTTGAAACTTTGGAATTTGATATTTGGTAAGAGAGCTTGATCACCTCTCAAGACGGTCTGACTAATCCCGCATGAGTATGCGCGGGGTGAAACTATCGTCTTTTTGATTTTGATTTTGGAATTTGATATAGCCTAGTCAGCAGAGACAGGACTGGGCTTTTTGGGATATGTTGCTAGCATGATTGTGTGAATGAAGTGTGAATGAGAGGTCTTGCAACACAGACCAAGCGAAGGCGGACTCCTGAGTAACGCATTTCCTGGCCGGCGACCGCATCCAGGTCGTAAAAAGGAGGAAGCGACCGTCGTCTTGTCTTGTTATTTGTTTCCCTTAAATGTTTCTAGGGCCGTGAGGACCCCTTACCCACGGTCCGCCTTCCTTTTCCCTTCTGTTTGTTGTTGCGCGCACACATCGATATGGGAGGGGCGGGATCTACTAGGCACACTCCGTTAGAATGTATGATCAAGTATTTCAATAAAGGATATTCAGGGGATTATGGAATAAAAATGACTGCCTCACGATTACAGCTTTTGTGTACTAGGGAGTGGCCCGTCATAGACCCCATGTTGCCCCGAGATGGAACATTTAGTATAGGAATTGTTCGATCAGTTCATCAGAAGGTGCGAGTAGCGCACCCCGATCAGTACCCCTATATAGACTACTGGTTAAGTATTTGTGAGAATCCGCCCCCTTGGGCAAAGCGCTGTTATGAAGAACAGTGCAGAATATTGTTAGCGCTAACAGACCAGGCCCCGAAGACAGGGACAGCTGAAAAACTCAGTCAGAAGCCTATTCTGGTAGATCCTGAGTCCCTGGAAGTTGTAACTAGACAGCCCCAAGCCCAGCACCCAGTGAAAGTACCTCCGCGTCCCGCGGCAGCACCGCGGCGACGGCGGGACCCATCCCCAGAGCAAGACCCAGACCTAGAAGGGCAGATAGATGATCCCCCTCTTGATGAGGATGCTGGCACGCCCGAGACTGAAGAAAAAGCTGAGTCAGAGGAAGAAGAAGGAGAGACTTCTCAGGGCGAGGATGATAGCGTAAAATCAGTTGTCAGTGCAAGCTCATCTGTAACAAGTGAAGCGTCCCAGACTAAGAGCACTGTGCAAAAGAAAGCCCCTGTCAAGAAAGTTTATGTTAGGCTACAGAAAACCTCTGTCAAGAAACTGATGCCACTACGGCAAGTCCCGGGACTGCCCGTGCGAGATGAGCATGACCAGATAGTAGCGGGACCCCTGAGTCTAGCATATGTGCCTTTCTCCACTGCTGATTTGTTGAACTGGAAATTGCACTATGCTTCTTACACTGATAAGCCCCAAGAATTAACGGAGTTGATGCATACCATTATGGAGACTCACCAACCCACTTGGGCAGATTGCCGTCAGCTCCTGTCCACTTTATTTACCACTGAGGAGCGGACACGAATTAAGCGAGCAGCCATCGATTGGCTAGCAGATAATCCCCTGGCAGAGGGAGGGGGAGGAGCAGGAATAGACAATCGCGAAGCAGCTCATAAGGAATTCCCTAATGAGGACCCCCAGTGGGATCCGAATACTGATAGAGGATCCAGGGCCCTATCACGGTTCCGCCAAGGCCTCATGCAAGGTCTGAAGAAGGGGGGTCAGAAAGCCATGAATCTCTCTAAAGTGACCGAAGTTAATCAGGGCATAGATGAAAGCCCAGCAGTATTCTATGAGAGATTGACTGAAGCGTACAGGATGTATACTCCCTATGACCCAGATGCCCCAGGAAGCCTATGCATGGCGAATTCTGATTTTGTAAACCAGTCCCAACCAGATATTAGACGTAAGTTGCAGAAATTAGAAGGGTTTGCGGGCATGAATGCAACACAGTTACTGGAAGTCGCTCATAAGGTGTATGTGAATCGTGATAATGAAAGACAGAAAGAAAGTGATCGAAGGATGAAGAAGAAAGCAGATTTTTTGGCTGCGGCCATAGTGGAACAGAAAAGGGGAGGTGTCCCTAGTCGAAGGAGCAGAGGAAGAGGGCGGGGCCGAGGAGATGACCGGCACCCATTAGGCGCGAACCAATGCGCTTATTGCAAGGAAGAAGGACATTGGAGAAGTGCATGCCCGCGACTCGAAGAGGCCTCTCAGGATGAAGGGGAACACGCCCCTTGGAGGGAAAGAGAGAGAGGCCGACCTCAGAATCGCAGAGGAACCAATCGAGAACAATTTCAACGAGAACGAGCGGAGGCCATTCAGGGAGTGGCAGCCGCAACAGCCTATGATTTAGATGAAGCAGATTAGGACAGACCGGGCTCCGAATTCGCTTTAGGTCTCCGGGAGCCTATGGTCAGTATACAAATAGGAGACCAATTTATGGACTTTATGGTTGATACTGGAGCAGAACATTCTGTAGTAGATAAACAAATAGCCCCTTTTTCTACAAGAGCAGTCACCATTGTGGGAGCGACTGGCGCTAAAGCCACAAAGCCTTTTCTTCAAAACCGCATATGTAATTTAGGAGGGCAGCAAATAACGCACCAATTCCTTTATATGCCTGAGTGCCCAGTGCCATTACTGGGACGAGATATGCTAGCCAAGCTGCAGGCCCAAATATCCTTTACTGAGAAAGGAGAAATGCAAATGACAGTAAATTCCCAGTCAAAACCTGCTGGACTAATGGTGCTTACTGTTCCTCGAGAAGAAGAATGGAGATATTATAGTACTGAGCCAAGTACTGAGCCAATCATTGATACCTATTTTGAACCTACTCTGAAAAGCATTGATGCCCCTCCTGGAGTATGGGCAGAGGGCAATCCACCAGGCCTGGCCAAACACATAGCTCCAATAATTGTGAATCTCAAGCCTAGTGCACAGCCAGTACATGTCAAGCAATACCCACTTCCAAGAGCAGCAATTGAAGGCATCCATCGCCACTTGTTAAGGCTACTGGAGTATGGCCTACTCAAAGTTTGTCAGTCACCATGGAACACACCTCTCCTGCCAGTAAAGAAGCCTGGGACAGGTGACTACCGCCCAGTGCAAGATCTAAGGAGAGTGAATGAAGCAGTTGAGACCATACATCCAGTTGTGCCAAATCCTTACACACTCCTAGGATTGATTCCTGCTGAAGCCACTCACTTTACTGTTTTGGATTTGAAAGATGCATTCTTCTGCATAAGATTAGCCCCAATTAGCCAATTGCTGTTTGCCTTTGAATGGCAGGACCCTGTCTCGGGGAGGCGGGGCCAACTCACTTGGACACGATTACCTCAAGGATTCAAGAACTCACCTACCATTTTCAGTGCTGCACTAAACCAAGATCTTCCGAGCTATCCAGTGGCCCCTGAAAGAAGAGTACTCCTCCAATATGTAGATGACCTACTGGTAGCCGCCACATCAGAAAGTGAATGTATACAAGCCACTACTGACCTCTTGCAACTATTGGATGAAGCTGGATACAAAGTTTCCAGAGCAAAAGCACAGCTATGCCAAAAAGAAGTAAAATACTTGGGCTTTCGTCTAACCAAAGGAAGCCGACAATTGGGACGCGAGAGAAAAAAAGCCGTGTGCAGTATCCCAACCCCAACTACCAGAAAGCAAGTCAGAGCCTTTCTGGGAGCAGCAGGATACTGCCGGATATGGATACCTAACTTTGCTCAGATTGCTAAACCACTATATGAAGCCACCAAGGGAGAAGAAAAGTCACCACTAGAATGGGAACTTGAGCAAGACACAGCTTTCAAGACCCTGAAGGAAGAATTGATGTCATCACCAGCACTCGGGTTGCCAGATGTCCACAAGCCTTTCCATCTATTTGTGTACGAGATGCACGGAAATGCTCTAGGCATGTTGACTCAGAAATTGGGACATTGGGAGCGACCCGTAGCGTACCTATCAAAACAGTTGGACACTGTGGCCAAAGGATGGCCACCATGTTTGAGAGCAGTTGCAGCTACAGCATTATTAGTGAGTGAAGCAGACAAGCTCACATTGGGACAGAATCTACGCGTCACAGTACCACATGCGGTACTTGCCCTTATGGAACAGAAAGCAAATCATTGGCTCACCAATTCTCGAATGCTGAAATACCAAAGCATGCTATGTGAAAATCCAGAAATACAACTGGAAGTGAGCCATGCCTTGAACCCAGCTACCCTGATACCAATCAGCGAAGACCCTCCAGAGCATAACTGTATAGAAGTCATGGACACTGTATTCTCAAGTCGACCTGATCTGACAGATGTGCCCCTAGAGAACCCTGATCAAACTTATTTTGTGGATGGAAGCAGTCTCATTATCAATGGACGACGTTGTGCCGGGTATGCAGTAGTCACTCGGGAGAAAGTCATTGAATCATCAGCTCTTGCATCAGGCACATCAGCCCAGAAAGCAGAATTGATAGCACTCACCAGAGCACTAGTATTGGGTGCGGGACTTCTGCTGAACGTATACACGGACTCAAAATATGCCTTCACCACTTTGCATGCACATGGAGCTCTCTACAAAGAACGAGGGCTCATTATGTCGGGAGGCAAATCAATCAAATATGGCCGAGAAATATTGATGTTACTAGACACAGTATGGGCCCTGACACGTGTAGCTGTCATACACTGTCGAGGACACCAAGCGGGAAAAGGAGAAGTTGCCCAAGGAAACAGATTTGCTGATGCTTCAGCACGTAAAGCAGCTATGACAGGCCAAATTTCATCACAAGCCATGCCAATACAAGCAGCATTGTTTCCAGTACCCCTTAATTTATGGACGCCACGATATACCACCAAAGAATTGGATTACTACTGTAATAAAGAAGAGGGAGTACTGAAAGATGGATGGATTGAGCTGCCACCTCCCGAGGGCAGTCAACCCCCAGGACGAATAGTGATCCCTGAATCATTGGGACCAGCCTTTGTCAAGGCCTTTCATCAAGCCACACATTATGGGAAGAGTGCTATGGAGAAAGCACTTAAACTACATTTTTGTATCGCTTTATTGGGAGCCCTGTCAGCCTCAGTAGCCCGCCAGTGTCTAATTTGTGCCAAGAATAATGCCAAACAGGGTCCCACGCCACCACCACGAGTTCAGTCGGGAGGTGTAACCCCCATGCACCACCTGCAAGTAGACTTTACTGAAATGCCAAAAGCCAATGGATACCGTTACTTGTTAGTATTAGTTTGTACCTTCTCTGGGTGGGTGGAAGCCTTCCCCACCAGGACTGAAAAAGCCCGAGAAGTTACTAAAGTTTTGTTAAGAGAAATTATCCCCAGATATGGAATTCCAGCAGTAATAGGGTCAGATAATGGACCCTCCTTTGTATCTCAAATTACCCAACAGTTAGCAAGTGCCCTACAGATACAATGGAAGTTACACACTGCATACAGACCCCAAAGTTCAGGGAAAGTTGAGCGAATGAATAAAACTTTGAAATCTCAGATGTCCAAGCTATGTCAGGAGACCCACCTAAAGTGGCCCCAGGTTCTCCCAATAGCATTACTTAGAATACGCTCAGCTCCTGTGAAATCATCAGGATTTTCCCCTTTTGAAGTTATATATGGCAAACCTCCACCAATAGTGCAGGGTGTTAAAGGTAGTTTGCCACAGATTGGTTCAGAAATAACCAGACAAGAACTCCTAGCTCTTAGTTCTGTTCTGCAGACTCTTCACACGTGGATACAGGACCAGTTGCCTATCAACTTGACGGAACCCCTGCATCCCTACAAGCCTGGTACCTCGGTGTGGATCAAAGATTGGAAGAAGACACTGTTGGAACCTCATTGGAAGGGACCATACACCGTCATCCTGTCTACACCAACAGCCGTGAAGGTAGCAGAGATCGAATCCTGGATCCATCATAGCAGAGTCAAGCCAGCAGCTGTTCCAGACCTGGAACAGTGGACAGCAGTACAACATCCTGATATCCCTTTGCGACTCACCCTGAGGCGGCAACCAGCGACCTAGAACTCCTTTTCTACAGTTGACAAGTCTTTCGAAGAGGATTGCTGTTTATAACACAGCGAAAATACTTATTTCTTTGAATCACTTTCTGCTTACGAACTTTCTTCAGGCCAACTACGATTGATAAGTTGGCTACAGCAAACATTTGAGGATCTTCAATCAACATTGACACCCGTTGAATTGCTTCATTAGCAAACGGGTCAGCATTGCGTCAAGAAGAAGAGGACGTCGAGGTCAAGATTTTCCAGCGAGGATTCAGAAGAACTACAATCAACATGCATCCCTGTTTCTACTTTGTCCTGGTTGCCTGCATGGGGAGCTTTGAACTTACTTGTGCCTTACCCCCATGTACTGCTTGCATTACTTCCACTCGAACTGGAATGAAAGTGACTCAGACTTTGCTTTATCATTCTTACTATACCTGTACTGGGACAGTAAGCCGGTGTATTTATAACACCACTGAACTGAATGTTTGTACTAAGGGTAATACTAAAGTTTGTTTTAACCCACATCAGAACCCATCTTATTATACCCTAGAAATAAGATGGAATGATGCATATGGAGCTTTACTTAATGCTACACCCCCACTTACTGATCCTACAAAGTATGCTCTTTTGTATTTTGATGCTTGTGATGCCATTAATAGTGATAGTCGTTCTAAATGTGCCAATTGGGAGAAAGCTTATGCTAATGATCATAAATATATGTGTCCCGAAGGAACCACTGGAAGGGGGGCCTGCACAGGTAAACGAGTTTTAGCAAATGTATATAGTACAGCACCAGTTCAAGACTATTATTGCCCAAAGTGGGAATGCGTGTTCTATGCCACATGGAAAACTGGTATGATAGAAAATACCAGAGACAATCAAATGGCTGCTTTAACCAAGCCACATGTGAAGAATTCAAAAGATTGTAAGAAAGGTGCCTGTAATCCACTAGAGTTATTCATAGCCAATCCCAGTGCATGGAAACAAGGATATAAGTTTGGCCTACGCATTGCAGGTTCCGGATCAGATCCAGGGACTATTGTATATATTAGACTGAATACCCAAGCCCATCGATCATCAAGGTACCATATACATAACACTTTCTATGAAACCATGCATATAAACAAGTTTGATATCCCTCACCCTTCTCAGAATTTGTTCCTAGAGTTGGCTGGAGCTGTGGTCTCCAGTCTCCGCATCTCAGATTGTTATTTTTGTGGTGGAACCAAAATGGGTGATCAGTGGCCTTGGGAGGCCCAAGAACTGAATTACTCAGTAACCTACAATCAGACAGAGCTGCACAAAACTACCAGTGAATGGGTATTAGCACACCCAATAGTTGGACGTCTGTGTTACGCTCGAACTGGACCCCAGTTTACCTCAAAGGTAGGACAGCTCGTCTGTCTTAGCCAGAAGTTCTATAATGATACCACAAAAACAGACATCCTGGTGGTCCGGAGTTAATGCATCTGAACCCACCAATCCATTAGCAAGATTCCCTGAGCTCGCCCCTGTATGGACTGACCTTGCTCAACCTCATGTCTGGCAAGCCCCACCTGGCCTATATTGGATTTGCGGAACCCGAGCATATGCTCAACTCCCTATCCACTGGGGAGGGGCGTGGGTCTTAGGAACTATCCGACCCTCTTTCTTTTTATTGCCCACAGAACATGGAGAACAATTAGGCTACCCGGTCTATTCGAAGAGACAGAAGAGAGCAACTTTACAGATAGGCAAGTGGGAGAAATGGGATGGTGAGGATTGACCACCCGAGCGAATCATTGCCTATTATGGACCTGCCACTTGGGAGCAAGATGGCATGTGGGGATATCATACCCCAATTTACTTGTTGAATAGAATTATACGCTTGCAGGCAGTAGTTGAACTCATCACTAATGAAACTAGCCAAGCACTCACACTTCTAGCTAGACAAAGCACACAAATGCGCACAGCAATATATCAAAATCGCTTGGCACTAGATTACTTATTGGCTGCTGAAGGAGGAGTCTGTGGTAAGCTAAGTCTCACATATTGTTGTTTGAAGATAGATGATAAGGGTCAGGTTGCTGAAGAAATTGCTGAAAACATGCGAAAGCAAGCTTATGTGCCAGTACAGACCTGGCATAGACTTAAGATACCCAATTGGTTTGCATCTATCTTCTCTGGATTAGTAGGATTCACTACTTTTGCTATGATAATACTAATATTTGTAGCCTTGTTCTTCTTGTTACCATGTATAATCCCATGTTGTATGCGTTCTATTAACAGTGTTATTGAGCATACAGTGGAGTGGAAAACCGCAACTAAGATTTTAGCCTTATGGCACCCTAATCCTGCTACGTATGGTCGAAACCCGACCCCAGTGTAATTGAGTGATTTAAATCTCACACCTTATCAGTAATAGGGTGAGATTAATTAAAGGGGGGAATGTGGTAGGCGAAGGCCTGTGATCCATGGTGTCTGAAATAAGCAGAGAGGCCTAAACAGCTTGACCTGTAAATGAAGCCTGTGGAGAGGCCCAAAGGAATTACACATTCCCCTGAATGCTGCTACCATAGAATCAAAACTTAACTGAGCACAATTAAGTATAGCTAAGCAGAATCGAAACTTAGAGAATATAGAAAAACAACTTTAATTGGTATTGATAAGAGAGTGAAGCTTCTATGGAATTAATTAACTCTGCTGAAAGAAAAGTTACAGTGCCCTGCTTTCCCACATGTTCTAGTTAGCTAAGTGACCTTGGAGGAGAAAAGTATCAAAGCTGGAAGAACTGACCATTGTAATTGGGACTGTAAGGGGGGTAAGCAGGTGCTGAGCCCAGTCAAAGGTCTTCATTGAATGACTACGTAAAGGTACCGGGACCAATAGATGGGGTGAAAGGGGTTACCGGGACCAATGAGAAGTTTGCCTATACCTAGAATGGACAAGAAAAGTATAAAAGTTGTTGTTTTACTAACAGCCATTGCTCAGCCATTTTGAATGTGATTCTGCTTGAGTCTTGTGCACAAATAAATGATTTGGACCTTCTGAACAGACTCCTGGTATTATTGGTTTGTCTGCACTCTGCTGCTACAAGGCCAGTCGGGTGTTTAGGATAGCCCTAATCAATATGCATGAGATATATATGCATTAGAGATATCCTGCCAACCTGACTGGTTTGTGGCCCTCTAGGGATGGATTCAGAGACCCCTGCCTTACACCTCTGTCATTTAAGAATGTGAGTGGGCAAGGTGCAGATCTCCAAGACATCGAAAAGGTTAGATAGAATTTGTCACATGCCTCTTTGCTTCTCACCACCACCAAAATATTGTCTATTAGACAACGTTTTGGTGGTGGTGAGAAGTGAGGAGGCATGTGACACATTCTATCTACCCTTTTGATGTCTAGGACATCTGCACCTTGCCCACTCAAATCTTAAATGACAGAGGTGTAAGGCAGGGGTCTCCAAATCCAGCCCTAGAGGGCCACAAACCAGTCAGGTTGGCAGGATATCTCTAATGCATATATATCTCATGCATATTCATTAGGGCTATCCTAAACACCCGACTGGCCTAGGGGTTCAAGGAGGACTGGTTAAGAACCACTGGGCTAGTAGAAGACAGATGAGGAACAGAAAAATTGAGGGAGGGAACAGACTGTTAAGCGTCAGTGAGGGGGGGGAGAGAGGAGATGGGGGTAGGGGAAAGTCGAATGCTGTACAGAAGAGGTGGGTTTTCAAGTTGGCTTTGAAATTTTTGAAGGATGGCTCAAGACGGAGGGCTGGGGGAAGCGAGTTCCAGAGTCGGGGGCCGAGGAAATAGAAGGCGGAGGAGCGGGTAGATTCCAGGTGGGCTTGGGGTGGGGAAGGGAGGATCATGCGGTTTGTGTGTATGGAACGGAGGGAGCGGTGGGGGGTGTGGATGTGGAACAAATCGGCGAGGTAGAGGGGAGTGCCGGTGTGAATAGATTTGTGGACAAAGATGAGGAACTTGTATTGAATCTGAAAAGTAAGTTGGAGCCAATGCAGATGGATGAGGAGAGGGGTGACATGGTCAAAGCGTGAAGAGCAGGTAAGAATACGGGCGGCTGTGTTCTGGACTCGTTACAGTCATAGAAGCTGAGATTTGAGTGGTTTTTATACCACTATTTCAGGTAATAAAAGCAGTTTACATAATGAACAACTGTAATACATTGAACATTTTAACAATATAACAGGTACAGGTGAAAATACAATCAAAGGTATTTACATGATTTTTACAATTTTAACTTATTTACAATTCTTCTGAACAAAGAAGTCTTAGGATTTGTTTTTAGGAAATGTTCATGGGTGATTGATTGTTAGTGAAGTATGGTATCTAAGTGGGTAAGGTGGTTAATTTGTAGAGGGTGGCTGGACTGATTGTGGATAGTAATATTTCATGTATGCAGTGCTGTGTAAGATGTGTCATGTCGGGTCAGCATTTGAGGTTACTTCATTATGTCCAAAATGTTCTATAAATAGGAATAAAATGCATACATATATTTAGAACCTGCTTCTCAGAAGATGTAAATGTATACGGGTTTATTTGACTCAGGATTTCTGCAGGATTTATGCTAGCATTTATAAAGACATGGAGATGCCTATGGGCCCGATTCTGAGTCGACAGGACGTGCGATCCCATAAGCCGTCCTGCCCCTATTCCCCCTCAAGCTCTCCCTGCATTGCTAGAGCAGCAGTATGGAGAGAGCTGGTGGGGAGTGGGAGGGGTGGAGTCTGGGCAGAGCGGGCAGGCGGGCAAAGGTGGCAGGATGTACAGGGCCGATTCCGGTCACGGCCCTGTATGTCCCACGGGATCAGGTGGAATGTGCTGTTTATTCCACCTCAAAGATGGAATAAGCAGCACAAACTGGGTGATCAAGGCCAGATTCCCGCCCCCCCCCCAAGCCGGGGCCGGATGTGGGTAGGTCCCTGCCACCCAATCCAGGCCCCGGCTGCCCAGCCATGGGTCAGGTGACGGGGAAGAAGAGGGTCGGCACTGTGGGAGCCAGGGGAGCCTGCGGGAAGGATGTCCCCACAACATGCAGGGGCACGCCAGGCTATCCTCAGGCCCAATTCTGTATGTGGCAGGAACGTTTTGTTCCCGTGGTATAGAATCAGATCCTAATGGGCCCGTCCTGCCATGGGCTGTCTAGACGGCCTGGACATGCCCCAAATAGGATTGGGCGCTATGTGTTTTTATAAAATAGGCTCCAAAGAGATGCCCCCTGGGCCTCCCAACTTAGGTGGCCTGTTGTAAAATTACATTCTTAGGCCCCAGGTCAGTAAGCTGCACTGTCCTTTAGTAAGAAATTTTAGCATTGGAAAATCAGTGTAAAACTACAGCGCTAAAAGATAGCACAGTGAGCATGCAAAACCCATGCACATCACTGCATAAAAAATTGCTCCCAATGTGAAAAATAGAGCAAAACGTAGCACATTTTCTTAATTTTTTTCTTAGTACTGAATCTTTACGCCAGCTTAGGGCTACAGTAAAGATGTAGCATGGAAGCAGAAGAGTGAACTGAGGTGAAGATTGAAATATCAACCTTCCCCTCAGCTCACTCATCTGGAGGCCCAAGTGTGCCCCCAGACACCCCACCATCACTCTAAAAAAGCCTTTGTGGCCCACATGGGCTTACAAAAACTTCACTCCATCTCCTGACCACACACAAAATACCCTAGTGGTCTACGTAGACCACCCAAACCACCCCTCAGACCCCTTAATATCCCCTCTCCCTGACTCCCATAACCTCTAAAGTTGAGACAGGAGTAATGCCCACTCCCTCCTGCTTCCAGTGCCACCATCTTCTAAACTGGCATTACCTGACCCCTAGCAGTACACCAGCAGTACATTGCCAAATTGGGCAATGCTTCCCAAAAAGGAAGCAGGTTAACCTAAGTAGTATATCAGGATGGACCGCTAAGGTGAGCTAAATAAAAATACAAGTGTTGGAAGATGGCACCACCAGAAGCAGGAATGAGTGAGCATCACTTTTGCCTCCCATTCTTTAGAGGTGAGTGGGGGTGAGAAGTCTCTTTGGTCAAGGGCCTCCCTGATCCAGAGTGCCTGGGCCAGGAATGTCCTGCCCTGAGGTGGTCAGGCTAGGGATGCCTGGAGAGGCATTCCCTGACCCAGGGTAGCAAGCCAAGGGTGCTGTAGACAAGACAGCTCTTCAGAGATCCAGGGGGATCAGAGGATCACAAAATCAGGGAGGGGATCAGGAGTGTCAGGGGGGAGAGTTAGGGAGATTGGGAATTTAGGGGAGTTCGTGGAACGAGGAATGTTGGCATGGACCCACTGGGCCACCAAGACACTTTGTGGGGAGATCTGCAGTCCAAGGCCCACTGGGCCACCAGGAAAGTTTTGCATGGGGGAAGAGTAGGGGATGGGGGGGCAGGAGTGAAGGTATCCAGCAGGTCTGTTTTTATTTATGTCTCCTTTTGTGTTAGTGTGTGAGCCAGAATCTGCACATGCATTGACAGGAAGGGACACAAAATCAACAGTCCAAAGTTCTACTTGAACCACTGTCCAAATTAGTGGATGTATTCCTCAATCCAGTAGTCAATTTTTTATGAAATTTACAGCACCTGTCTAATTTTGCTGAAAACTGATGGATGGTCACATTGGATGTCACATCTTTATACACTAATATTGACCAAAATAAGGCTATGCAAATTATTCAGCAATTGGATTTAACACTGGATATTCCTCCTGGGTTAGCTAGATCTTTTATTATGGTATTATTACTGTATGTTTAGTGTTGTTTCACAACTATTTTTGGTATGATGGACAATGATGGACTACGTTTGGTATTACTATGGGTGCCTCAGAGGCTCTTCCATTGCCACATTATATATGGCTTGATTTGAAGAGGTTTATAGTTATCCATCTCAGTGGCATTCCTATATAATTAGTTGGTGATGATAAATTAGGATGGTATCTCTCGTATGGGCAGGCACCAGAAACCAATTTATGACTTGGAGCAATCAATGTACAGTCAATTTACGATTCAAATTGATAGCATATTGTGATACCATTGAATTTTTTGGATGTACAGCTACATAAATCACAGGGCAGCATCATTACCATTTTATATTGTAAACTTGTTGAAAGGGAACAATTTAAGATTTCAGTCATCAATTCCTATGCAACCAAGTCCTATGTGCATCTAACACTCTCAGTGTTATGACTTGGTTGTTGATGCTGCAAATTAAGGAACCAGAAGATAGACCGGTATGTATATTACCATATTCAACCAGACCAAAATCAAAATCCAATATTATTAAACAACATTGGCATATTCTCAGTGTTCATGCATGTTTCCCAAGGAAGTACTTATTTCTTATACTCATGGCAAGAACATCAGAGATATGAGGGAGAAGTGGCCTAGTGGTTGGGGCAAGTTACCTCAGGCTGGAAGGTCAGAAGTTCAAATCCCACTAGAGGACAGCAACCTTGGACCAGAAGGACTGGGGTTTCTAGTCCTACAGGCACTCCTTGTGGTCTTGGGCAAGCCACTTAACCCTCCATTGCCCATGCTCCCTGTAAAATAGTCATCTCCAAGTTATAATGCCTTGTTCAATGTAAACTGCCTTGATATCATGAAAGGCACTATATAAGAAATGTTAAATAAATATGATTGTTTGATCTCCCTTTCCTTTATAAAATAATGTAGTTCAAAACCTACGACATTTTCCATGTGGCCAATATAGATTTTTGTGATCAAAGTATTGTAGGCTTTCATGGCAACATACCATCTCTCAGGAGACATACCAAGCTAAACATTATACAGATTGTAATTCAATTTTGTCATATATTTGATTGTATGATACGACGAGATGGTCTCAAAGCCATCTCATAGAAAATCATTCTCCACCATTGACTAAGACAATTACAGCACCAGGGTCCAACATTATATTGATGGAGGCCACATTTTTGGACAACTAAACTGGCGTGTAAAGGATAATGTGCCGCTATATTGGTGAAGTGGTGATTGAGAATCAGATCTTAATTTGCATGAACAATTCTGGATTTTCAGATTAAACACCTTCTATCCAAGTGGGTTGTACACTGCTGTTAATTGGATGATGATTTTATGAGTCCCACAAAGGACTGGTTGGACCACTTGTGATTTATGGATGATTATGCCATAGACCCCATATAGGGTTGGTCAACTGAAGACTTACGTAGTTGTTGTAACAGGAAGTTGGATTTCAGTAGGACAGTGTCATCTTCAGAATGAACCAGCAGTGTTTTACATGGGAAATTTTGGAAAACCAGTGGCACAGATTGCATTTTGCATCAGAATAACTTTTTCCAACAAAGCAATGTGTGCCTTTGAGTCAATACTGACTCTTGGCGACCCAGCAGTATCTGTGTTTTCTTGGTAATGTGACCAAAGGTAGATTGTCAGGCCTTTCTTCCAAGGCAATGGAGGGTTACATGGCTTGCCCAAGGCCACAAAGAGTGCCAGTAGGAATCAAACATTAGTCTCTTGGTTACTAAGCCAGTGTGCTATCCACTAGGCTACTCCTCATAAGTAAATTTTGTCTTCTTGGGCCCTGATGCAGAACTGTTTTAATTAGTAGAGTTCAAAATGCAGCACTGGGTTGGCATTTCTAGTTAGGACAGCATTGGTTTGCGGCATAGAGTAAATGATATATGGACACTAAAGTACAGGGCTTAATTTGTGCTGGAACGGGGTGGATCGGCATTCCAGCATTTGTTGAGGAGGAGGACGTAATTAACATTCTATCTCTTACCTCCTCTTCCTGCTCTCTACTGCCACGGGCATCTTAACATAGTCATGGGAGCTTTTTCTTACCTCCTGCGGCTGTGCTGAACTGAAGCAGCCCGGCCACGGCACTTTTAGTAAAGCAGGGAGTGCTAATTTTGCTTTACTAAAAGCGCTACTTCTGGGCTGCTTCTTACAGCACAGCTGTGGGAGCAAAGAAAAATGCTCCCGCGACTGTGTAAAATGTTAATACAGCCGCAGCAGCACAGAGCAGTCAGAGGAAGAGAAGAGGTATCTGCGGCTGTATTAACGCTTAACACAGCCATGGGAGCATTGTTGTTTTGCTCCTGTGGGTGTGTTAAACATAGAACAGACAGGGAGAGGAAAAGAGGAGGTAGCTGGAAAGAGTCTGGGGCACTGGAAATGGGTTGATGGTGGTAGAGAGGACTGGGTCTGGAAGAGGGCCAACGCTGGGAGGGGGGCTGTCTGGAAATGAGCTGATACTGGGGTTGGGGATGAACTAATTGGAAATAGACTAATATGGGGCTGGGGGGACTTGGCATGGGCTGATACTGGGGTTGCGGGGGGGGGGGGATTGAGACAATATGGCCTGATATTGGGGCTGTGGGGGGCAACTAGGACTGGAAATAAGCTGATACTGGGGCTGTGAGGAGAACTGGTAAATAGGCTGATTCTGGGGCTGCAGGGGCGACTAGGACCGGAAATGGACTGATATTGGAGCTGGAGGGGTAGGACTGGGACTCAAAATGGGTTAATACTGGGGCTGGGAACAGAAATGGGTTTATGCTGGAGAAGGACTGGGACTGCAAAGGGACTGGTGTTGGAAGGGGCCTAATTTTATGGCTGCGAGGCATGGTACTGAAAGGGGATTATGGTTGCTGGGATCAGGATGGGGGAAAAGAAGGTGATGCTGGGGGAGTGAGAAGGGAGAGTAAGATAGACATTGTGGAGGCTGGGGAAAAGTGAAGTCATAATCAAGGGAAGTTTGAGAGGGTGGGTTATAAGATCAGATGCTGGGGTAAGGAGGATGAAAGACAGGGTTAATGAGATTGGAGAAGGAGGTAGATGGGTGGACACTGGGGACATAGAAACATAGAACTATGATGGCAGTAAAAGACCACATGGCCTATCTAGTCTGTCCTTCCATATCAACTACAATAGTCCCCTTTTTACCTTTAAAGATTCAGATACTGTCCTCGTGTCCACCACCTCTACTCTTTCTGTAAAGAAATATTGCCACATTTTATTCTATGTACCCAAATGCTGGAACGCTCTACCCTCTGACATAAGGGCCATTACTGACCTACTCCAGTTCAGGAAGGCACTCAAATACCACCTCTTCCTTCAATACTACCCTACCAGCAATTGAACCAGAGGAAGTGACCCACTCATGAACACACCATGCCGTTCTTGATATTATTAAGACTCTATTCTTTTCTATGTAATTATCTCATGTATATAGTTTACCCCGGTTCTCCAAGTTTGTACTCCTGTTCGATGTAAACCAAACAGCTTGTTGTTATGGTCTTTATGTTATAATGTAAACCGCGCTGATGCCGAATAGTGCGGTATATAAGAACTTGTAATAAATAAATAAATAAATCCCCTTTCACTCTCATGCTATGTCCTCTCATAGCAGAGCTTGCCTTCAATTGAAAGAGACCCTCCAATGCATTTATGCCACGGAGGTATTTAAATGTCTCTGTCATATCGCCCCTATCCCACATTTCCTCTGAAGTATACATATTAAGGTCTTAAAGTCTGTCCTCATATGCTTCATAAAGAAGACCATTATCCATTTTAGTAGCCATTCTCTGCACCAACTCCAACCTGCTTATATCCTTTTGAAGGTGCGGTCTCCAGAATTGCACACAATACTCCAAATGAGGTCACACCAGTGACTTATACAGAGGCATTATCATCCTTTTTACTGCTGGCCATTCCTCTCCCTATACACCCAAGCATCCTTGGGATGTGGGAGAGCAGGGACTTGGGCTTAGGTGGAGCATCTAAGATTGGTTGAGAAAACAGAAGAAACACTAACATAGGCTGGGTATTGGGCGTGTAAGTGGGGACTCAGTTTTGGATAGGATTGTGGGCAAGAACACAGGAACTGGGTATGGTGGACAAGAGGGGATTTGAGGTTGCCTTAGGGGATAGTGGAGACTAAGAAATTGATCAGAGATTAAGAGAAGAGTAGGGACAAAGTGAAAAGTATGACTAGGGCTGTGAGACCAAGTACAGAAATATGGGGAGGGGCAAAGGCTGAAACAATTTGGGCCCTGGCCCCGCCTCCAGAGGTCACTTCCAGCCTTTACCCCCTTCACAGTTCCACTTCTGTTTTGTCTATAAATTAAGCCCTGCTTAAATATATCATATAATTCATTTAGAGTCACTAAAAATTCAGTAAAAAGTACTGTATGCATTCTAATGTGCATATTGATGCATTCAGATTTGCTCTAAGTCTGACAAAGTAATAGATTTCTTGAGGAGTTAATATTGTTTTAGAGGCATTTTACTTGTGGTGCAGCAAACAGCTGTTTATTGCCACAGTGGTATGAACTGTTTTTTTCTGACTGTGAACAAATGACATGGGATTTTAGAAGGGCTGTCTAGGAAGAAACTGGAACGTCTAGAGCAGAACATTCAAAAATCCGTTGGAGTGGCAGCAGCGAAGGGAAGCATGTATAAGTGCCTTCTGAAATCGCTATGTCTCCACCCCCCAAAAAAAGAACACCCCTGTACCTGGTTCTGAAGATGAACCCCACACAGATAACAAGCCAGGTACTTGCCCAGGTGTAGGCCATTTTACAAATGGTTTTTTTTTTTAGTGCCATCAACTCAGTGTTGACTCATGGTGACCCAGCTACCTCTGGGTTTTCTTGGCAATATATCTCTGGAAGTAGATTGCCAGCCTTTTCTTTGGAGGCAATGGAGGGTAAAGTGACTTGCCCAAGGTCACAAGGAGTGCCAGTGGGAATCAAACCCTTGCTTTTCTGGGTACTAGGCAGTTGCTCTAACCACTAGACTACTCCTCCACAAATGAGGACATCTCCAAATTGAACAGTGTCAGAACTGAGTACTTGGATGTGCCTGCAGGTGTATTTCAGAAGAAGGCAACTTTTCTATGAGACTTGCATGTCCTGGCCTGCCATTTCAGAGATTTAGACGTGTGGCATTGGGCCAGTAATATTTTTGGAGTTTCTTTGGGCAGGAAATAATACATTCTTTCTCCTAGAAGAGTTATATCCATGAAACTAGCACTTTTTTGAACCTTGTTCATGGACAGGAGCCGGTATAGACATGGATGTCTCACCAGCCATTCTGAAATTGCACCATGACGTGCATCTCTCTTGCTTTGCCCAGGCTACACCTCCACCACGCCCCCATGCTACATGGACATTGTCGCACTGGGGATATCTATATACCTGGCTTCTAAAATAGCTCCAGGGACATCCCCATGCTTTGAATATCTAAATGCCCATTTTCAGAGGTCCAACTCACGAATTGGACTTCTAACATACCCCTCTTAGTGTAGCAGTATTTTGCATGCCATTAGTTTACTGCATCAGGAGTAAAAATATTTTCAGTGTGCTTGTTAGAGCGCTGTAACTTGAAACTTAGTGCAGGACTCTAACACAGCACTTACGGCATCAAGGCCTCAGTGTGTACTTGCTTATTATAGTAACATAGTAAATGACGGCAGATAAAGACCAGTATGGTCCATCTAGTCTGCCCAGTAAGATGGCAAGAGTAAGTGCACCTGCCGCTCCATGCAGGCCACCCCTCCTCATGTCTGTTTTAGGGGTAAACCCACCGCTCCGTGTGGGACACCCTTGTATGTTGTAAAATTAGATAAGTTTAGTTTGATTTTATCCTGTTGCTGTAAAGGGATCCACTATGTCTGTCCCATGCCATTTTGAATTCTGTCACTGTATTTGCCCCCACCACTTCCATCGGGAGGGCATTCCAAGCATCCACCACCCTTTCAGTGAAAAGGTATTTCCTGACATTGCCTTTCAATTTACCCCCTTGCAGATTCATGTTATGCCCTCTAGTTTTACAGCTTCCCCATCTTTGAACATAAGAACATAAGATATGCCATACTGGGTCAGACCAAGGTCCATCAAGCCCAGTATTCTGTTTCCAACAGTGGCCAATCTAGGTCATATGTACCTAGCAGTTTCCCCAAGAGACACAAGTTCCACAATGCTTGTACTGGGTCAAGCATTGATATCTTCGGTCACTTCTTAATAATGGTTTATGGACCTTTCCTCCAGGAACTTGTCCAAACCTTTTTTAAACCAAGCTACACTAACAGCCTTTACTACATCCTCCGGTAACAAATTCCAGAGTTTGATTATACGTTGAGTGAAAAAATATTTTCTTTTGTTAGTCTTAAATAGTTTACCCTGTAGCTTCATTGCATGTCCCCTAGTCTTTCTATATTCTGATAATGTAAACAATCGATCTACGTTTACCCGTTCCACTCCGTTCATTAATTTATAGACTTCTATCATATCTCCCCTCAGCCGTCTCTTTTCCAGGTTAAAGAGCCCTAACCTTTTTAGCCTTTCTTCATAGGAGTATCCTTCCATCCCCTTTACCATTTTGGTGGCTCTTCTCTGAACCTTTTCTAAAATCGCTATATCCTTTTTAAGATACGGCAACCAGAATTGCACACAATATTCAAGGTGCGGTCTCACCATGGAACGATATAGAGGCATTATAATATCTTTTGTTTTATTTTCCATTCCTTTCCTTATCATACCTAGCATTCTATTTGCTCTCTTGGCCGCCGCTGCACACTGGGCCGAGGGTTTTAACATGGTATCCACAATGACGCTTAAATCTTTTTCCTGGGTGGTGGTTCCTAATGTGGAACCTTGCATCGTGTAACCGTAGTTTGGGTTGTTCTTCCCTAGGTGCATAACCTTGCACTTGTCCACATTAAATTTCATCTGCCATTTTGATGCCCAGTCTTCCAATTTATCAAGATCCTCTTGCAATTTTTCACAATCCTCTTGGGTTTTAACAACTTTAAATAGTTTTGTGTCATCTGCAAATTTGATAACCTCACTCGTTATTCCACTTTCCAGGTCATTTATGAATATGTCAAAAAGCAGCGGACCCAGCACAGATCCCTGGGGTACACCACTATTCACCTTTCTCCATTGGGAAAATTGGCCATTTGGAAGAGGTTTGTTTGTTCATTATTTCTCTTTAAATATTTAAAGGTCTGAATCATATCTCCCCTGTCCCTCCTCTCCTCCAGAGTGTACATATTTAGGTCTTCTAGTCTCTGCTCATAAGACTTCTGACGCAGGCATCAAATCATTTTGGTCGCCTTCCTCTGAACTGTTTCCAGTCTTTTTATATCCTTTGCAAGATATGGTCTCCAAAATTGAACACAGTATTCCAAGTGAGGCCTCGCCAGTGACTTATACAGTGGCGTTAGTACTTTTCCTTTCTGCTAGTAATTCCTCTTTGTATGCAACCCAACATCCTCCTGGCTTTTGCCACCGCCTTGTCGCACTGTTTTGCTACCTTGAGATCCTCAGAAATAATCACACCAAGGTCCTTCTCCTGGTCCATGCACACCAACCTCTTGCCCTCTATCATGTACATTTCCCTTGGATTTCTGCTTCCCAAGTCCATGACACTGCACTTCTTCGCATTAAATCTTAACTGCCAATCATTAGACCATTCTTCCAGCTTTTGTAGATCTTTCCTCTTGTTATCCACTCCCTCAGGGGAGTCCACTCTGTTGCAAATTTCCGTGTCATCTGCAAAAAGGCAGACTTTTCCATGCAGTCCTTCCACAATATCACTCACAAAAACATTGAACAGTGACGGGCCCAGGACTGAACCCTGGGGCACTCCGCTAATCACCTTCTTTTCATCCGAGTGAGCTCCATTTACCATCACCTTCTGTCGTCTGTTAGTCAACCAATTTCTGATCCAGTTCACCACCTTGGGACCCATCCCCAAACTACTGAGTTTATATAAAACATGTCCGTATATCACAGTTTCCCCCTCTCTATCCAAACTAAGCCCCGGGAATACCTATGCACAGCTTTATAAAATCCCTCTTCTGCATCTAAGATGTGCTTTAAACATGGAAAGCGCCTTATCAAATTACACCAAAGTGTGCAAATGAGGAGGAGTGGAGAATGAAGAATGGTGAAGCATTTTTGGTTTCTTGACCTTAGTTCACACTGATATCACATTCTGTAAACATAGTACAGCTTTGCATATCAGAAATGGAATAAAGACAGTCTTGCATATAGTAATGGAGCTGATCCTACAGTACTTGCTAGGACTTGAAGTCAGGTAGGTCTGAGTGTTTCATTATATGCTCATTATTGCCCAATTGGCTGCAATTTGGTCTACTTCACAGCATCTAATCCAACTTTGAATATCCTTTTTATATTCACCCAGCCTTCTCAAATAGAAATTCACCTCCTCCGCAGCCTCAAATTAGGTAAATCGAGCCCAAAGTTACTAAATTATTATGTCATGTTCTTTTTGAGTAATGGAGATATAATTCTCTAAGAAATAGTCAAATCTGCTTCATTAACATTTTGTGCTTTTGCTTTGCAGTTTTGGAGGGGATACAGATTTAAAGGCACATTTTACAAATGTCATCCAAATGCAATCTGGGATGTCCAAGTCAGAACATCTGAAAAAAAAAAGCAGGCACGTCCAACTTCAAGCACAATTTCACAAACATGGACATGCCCAATGTAAACGCCTGCAGGGGCACCCACATAGACATCTCTGGAATAGCATTCCAGACTGTGGATGTCTAGAAATAGCATAATGGTTAGGGCTAGGACCAAGGAAACCAAGGTTGAAATTCCACTGCTGCTATCAATATGATTGTGTTGGCTGTCTCCTACTTAAAAGCTGCTCTATCTCCTTTTTCACCCTGGTAAGATGGAGTCCATCCTTCTGGAAAAGGCTCCTCTACCCCAGAATGTTATGCATTTCCTGACAAATCTAAAGCCCTCTTCTCTGCACAATTGTCTCATCCATGCATTGAGACTCCGGAGTCCCGCCTCCCTCTTTGGTCCTGCACGTGGAACAGGAAGTATGTTCTAAGAATGTTACTCTGAAGGTCCTAGATTTCAACTTTCTACCTAAAAGCCTAAATTTGACTTCCAGAACCTCCCACACTTTCCTATGTCATTGGTATCCACACATACCAAGTCAGGTGATTCTTCCCCAGCATTGTCTAGAATCCTATCTAAGTGGTGTGTAAGGTCCACCACCTTTGCCCCATGCATGCAAGTGACCAAGCAATCCTCACACTCACCACTGAACTATCTGCATGCCTAATGATCGAATCACCAATTAAAATGGCAATTCTGACCCTTTCCTCCTGGGCCGGTCTGCTAACCATTTTAATCCCTTTAAATATCGGGCCCATTGTTTTCCAATTTCTGATAGTTTTAAATACTAATAACTTAAAACTACATCTTTCTCATATGGGTAACCAATATAGTTGTCTCAATAAAGGTCAAACACTTTCATTTTTATTTCTTCCCAGAAAAAAATCTAGCTATTGTATTTTGTGCAATCTGTAATTTTTTTTCCAGTAATATCCCTTTAAACCTAGATGCACTTAACAACAAAAACTGGACTAAAATACGTAACACCTGATCACCTAAAATGGCTTTAGTTAGCACACTAATTTCAAATTATAATATACTGATTGAATTATCTTTGAAATCTGCCTTGATCCAGTCTCATCCTTTTCAATCATTACCCTAAAGAATGGAGTATTTATTCCATCAACCCAGAGGGTAATTGTTAACATCTTCTCTATTTTCCCCATTCCAAGACAACTGTTTTATTTGTATTTAAATCCAAACTACTCTGTTCTAAACAATGTCTATCTCCCTCCATTTGTACTAAGAGCTGCATTTCATCTGTATATGCATGGAATACTGAACCATATGATCTTGCTAATTTTCCTAAGGATTGAAGATAAATATTAAACAATATCTTTAAAAGGGGAGAGTCTTGTGCTACTCCCCATTCCCAATAATGCTTTTCTGAGCAACAATGTTCATCCCTTACCTTAAAACTTCTTGCTTCTGACCAAAATGATAAAGAGGGAAGATAAAATGATTCCCCTATGAGGAAAGGCCAAGGAAGTTAATGTTTCCACCTCAACCAAACCAATTGCAGCTGACATAGATATTATTAATACCGAAGTCCCCTTATCTAGATAAAAATAAACATGATCTAAAACTGCAGTTGGTACAGTTGCAGTACCATTTCCTATTTTAAAACTCCTTTGTCTTTCATCCAGCAAATCATAATTTCCAAAAATCAACTAACTGGTTACAAACGTCTTTTTTCCAACAATTTGGCCATCATAGGTAGATTTGATATGGGGTGAAAATTTTCACACAGGCCGCTGTCTGCGCCTACGTTTTTCAAATAGATGATACTACTGCTTCTTTTAATTGTAGAAGTAAAATACCCTCTTGCAAAGTTGAATTAATCAGTTCCTTCACCCATTGCAATATTCCTTCCCAGCATTGTTTGAAAAGTTTAATGGGAGTTTGATTCAGAGAGGAAAAGGTAGTATTTAATGCCTTAAGCAACCCCCTAACCCTTTCAAATGTTATTCGATAAAAAGATTCCAACATCTTTTCCATGTCTTCAACTTCACCTTCCTTTCTATTTAACCCAACATTTGATCTTTTACCTATCATTTTCAGCTTCAGAATTTTTTGTACAAAATTAGCCAACTTTTCATCAGCCTCATCAACTTTAATTTCCACTTGCTCTGGAAGCATCCCTTTTGCTATTTAATTCTTTCTCATCCTAAATTCTCTTGATTTATTTCCTGCTGTATCAATCTCTTTAACATATTGTATCTTTTTAGCAGCCTGAATATTGGCTAAATATTTATTACTTTCTTTCTACCAAATTTTCTTATCAATGGTCACGTGCCTGAAGGAGGAATTGGCAGGGTGGGAGGCGGTAAGCACTGTTCCCTCTAAGCTGTGCGCGTGTGCGCGCGCACACACCTCGCCAAGCGAGCGCACATACTTTACCAACAGAGCGCACAAGAATTACGGTTCTGATTCTGATAGAAAACAACACAGACATCTTAAAATTTAAAAGTTGTGATTGTAATTACTAGAAATTTTCCGCTTCATTTAGTAATAGTCTATTTTCATTTAATTTGATTAAAATCAATGTGGTGTATATACTGTATTCTGACGTGTAGTCAAATTTTAATATATATAACTGAGTGTCGTTATGTGGCGCACAAAAATTTAACCTTCCTTCAAAAGCTGCACAGCTGATATTTTATGCGCACACAACCTACAGAAAATTAGAGGGAACATTGGCGGTAAGGGAAGTAGAATTGCAGTGGGCTAAACTAAAGGAGGCAATAAAAGAGGCAACAGATACATATGTAAGGAAAGAAATTAAAACAAGAGGAAAAGGAAACCTATTTGGTTCTCCAAAGAAATAGCTGCACAAATAAAGACAACAAACACAGCTTTCACAAAATTCAGAAGTTCACAAACAGAGGAAAACAGAACAGAATACAGGATAAAGCTAAAAGAGACAAAAAGGGAAATAAGGATAGCAAAATCAAAGGCAGAAGAAAAGAGGACTAAAGATCTGAAGCAGGGAGACAAAACCTTTTTCGGGTATATTCAGGAGAAGAGGAAGATCAGAGGTGGAACTACAAGACTCTAAAGTGCTGAAAACAATTCTTGGAAAGTGACATTGAAAAAGCAAAAGTGCTATACAAGTACTTCTGCTCTGTTTTTACCAAAGAAAATCCTGGAGAAGAACCACCTGTGATTGGCAAATATACAAATGGGAATGGAGTAGATACTACACCATTCACAAAAGATGATGTGTTTGAACAGCTTGCAAAACTAAAGGTGGACAAGGCCAAGGGACTGGGTGGAATTCATTCTAGGATACTGAAAGAGCTCAGAGAGGTTCTTGCAGGGCTTTTAAAGGATGTTTTTAATAGATCCTTGGAGAAAGAGGAAGTTCCACAGGACTGGAGAAGGGCTTATGTGGTACCTCTTCACAAAAGTGGAAATAGGGAAGAAGTGACAAACTACAGGCCAGTGAGCCTTACCTCAGTGGCGGGAAAAGTAATGGAAGCGCTTCTGAAAGAGTGAATAGAGGACTTTTTCAAAACTAATAGTTGCATGATCTGAGGCAGCATGGTTTTACCAAAGGATGATCATATCAAAAAAATCTGATTGAGTTCTTTGACTGGGTGACCAGAGAAATAGATCAAGGGAATACGATCGATGTGATCTACCTAGATTTCAGCAAAGCCTTTGATACTGGTCCTCTTAGGAGGCTTATCAATAAACTGAAATGCGTAGGATGGGTCTCAAGGTAATGAACTGGATCAGAAATTGTTGACTGACAGACGACAGAAGGTAATGGTAAATGGAACTTACTCAGATGAAAGGAAGGTGAGTAGTGGCGTGCCCCGGGGATCGGTCCTGGGACTGGTACTGTTCAATATATTTGTGAATGATATTGCTGAAGGACTGAATGGAAAAGATTGTCTCTTTGCAGATGACATGAAAATTTGCAGCAGAGTGTACTCCCCTGAGGGAGTGGATAACATGAGGAAAGATCTACAAAGGCTGGAAGAATGGTCTAATGCTTGGCAGTTAGGATTTATTGTGAAAAAGTGCAGTGTCATGCTCTTGGGATGCAGAAATCCAGGGGAAATGTATGTGATAGGGGGTGAGAAGTTGGTGTGCATGGACCAGAAGGGCCTCGGAGTGACTGTTTCTGAGGATCTCAAGGTGGCAAAACAGTGAGACAAGGCAGTGACCAAAGCCAGAAGGATGTTGGGTTGCATATAGAGAGGAATTACCAGCAGAAAGGAGAACATAAGAACATAAGATATCCCATACTGGGTCAGACCAAAGTCCATCAAGCCCAGTATCCTGTTTCCAACAGTGGCCAATCTAGGTCACAAGTACCTAGTAATTTCCCTAAAAGACACAGGTTCCACAATTCTTGTATTTGGGCAAGCAGTGGATATCCCGGGTCCCTTTAAATAATGATTTATGAATCTTTCCTCCAGGAACTTGTCCAAACCTTTTTTAAACCAGCGACACTAAAAGCTTTTACTCCATCCTTCAGTAACGAATTCCAGAGTGTGTAGTAAAAGAAGGTACTAATGCCACAGTAGAAGTCGCTGGTGAGGCCTCACGTGGAATATTGTGTTCAGTTTGGGAGACCTTAGCTTTCCTTTTTTTAAATTATATTTTGTTAATTATTTTACAACAATTAAATACTAACAACAGGGTAACATTAAATAAAAACTTACAAAAACAGTACCAGCTCGCTCCTTCCTGTTCCCGTTAGATCCATTATAGAGTCAATTTTGCACCAATCATGAGCCCAGTAGAAAACATTAAGAGATTTCCAAGTTCTTTCTATCTTATCAATACAATTTAATGAAACAGAAGTAGCCCCCTCCAATTTATGAATATGACAGATATCATACCACCAGAAGGTAGCATTCAAGGAAGATACATAAGTCCAACAGTGTATAATATGCTTAATGGCAGTAGATATCAAGATATCTAGAAGCATGTTATCAGGCTTACTAATTTCTCTTTTAGCCCCAAAGATAGGTTAGTCTAAGTGGAAAACTTCACTAATATATTCCCAGACTTTCAGCCAAAAGGATTTAATTAAGGGGCATTCAAATACCATATGATTGAGAGTCCCTATATCAGCTGTACATCTCCAGCAGGTGTTGGACTGTAGAAGACCAGCTCTATGCATGCACAGCGGAGTCCAAATGGTACATTGAGCTATGAAAAACAAAGTTTGGGCAAAGCTACTAGACATTGTGGACCTAATTGTGTGATTCCAAAATGTCTTCCAGTTGATCACATCTGGTGGTAAATTAATCTCAGGTTCCCATAGTCTCTTGAGCCCCAGCAGTGATGGACCATTGTGGTCTTTTAATAAATTATAGAAAAAAGTGATTATTTTCCCCTTTTTCATTGGTGACCGACACATTTCAATTATATCAGAGGAGCACTTCATGTCAATCCAGGATGAAGACTGCTTCAAAGGTGCAAACTTGGAAACTTGAACCAGAGATAGGCTGTACTGCTCTAAAAGTCTCTTATCCGTCATAATAGTATTATTATCAAAAAGCTGACCAACTCTATACAGGCCTTTGTTAAGCCAGCTTTTCCAGACATTTTTTTTTATTAATTCGTATATGCGACTTAAACCATAGGGAAGCAGCTTCAGACTAAGAATACGGAATCTTACAACAGCGGTCTAATTCCCGGAATGCATCAATCGTGCTGATAATATGTGCAACCGGCATCATTATAGGAGGAACTTTCAGTGTAGGTAGTTCCGGGAGTTTGAAAGGTTTAACCAGAGCTTTTTCCATATTATGCCATGGGAGAGGCAAATCCTCCTGCAACCAACTTATCGCATATCGAAACAATGATGCTGTATGATATAACTGGAAATCAGGGAAATTAACTCCACCTTTCTTCCTAAGGAGCCTTAATTTGGTTAGTGCAATACGTGGTCTCTTGCCCTTCCATAAGAAAAGTGATAATGATTTATCCAATTAAATGTAGAAGGTCTGCTTACAAAACCCAGGAAGCATACTCAGCTTATAGACATTTTGATTGTATCAAGTCTACCCCTCCAGGACAAGTGTAGGAGTGTCCATCGCTGCAATTTTTTTTTTTTTTTTTTTTACTTCTGATATAATAATAGCACAATTAACTTTGATTGCATCTTCTGAAATGGGGCAAAAAAAAACATCCCCAAGTACTTAATGCCCTGGGGGTGACCATTTGAATGGTAAATTTGAATAATCACTCTGTATCGTGAGACTATTTAGCAGTGACCATGGCATGGCTAGGTTCCCCCATAGTGCTATACACTATTTATTTATTTATTTACATTTTCTTATATACCGCGCTATTCTGCATCAGTGCGGTTTACATTGAACAAACTGAAATTACATCAAACAGGGCATTATAACTTGGAGATAACTATTTTACAGGGAACATGGGCTATGGAGGGTTAAGTGGCTTGCCCAAGACCACAAGGAGCACCTGTGGGACTAGAAACCACAGTCCTTCCGGCCCAAGGTTGCTGTCCTCTAGTGATATATTTCTCTTAAGTGATATCTATGAGTTCCCTTTTCTGGGACTAGAAACCCCAGTCCTTCCGGCCCAAGGTTGCTGTCCTCTAGTGATATATTTCTCTTAAGTGATATCTATGAGTTCCCTTTTCTGGGTCCAATCACTGATATACTTGCTTGGTGTGTGTGCTCACATCCCTTTTTTGGGTGCACACAGTTCCTCCAGGAACATGCACTATGTACTAGCTAGCAGACTGTCTGCAGTTAGCATGTGTATGGTTGGAACACCTTGCAGGATACAGCGGGTGGAGACTGACTGTGCCCTCTGCTGGTGAATGTCAGATAGTGGTGGGCGGCACCTGAGCTTTTCCAGGCCTACTGCCTGGCTACCAGTGCCCTATGTAATGCGTACATATCTGCATTGACTGCCCTGTAGGGTGCCTATTCCCTAGCAGTACTGGGGTTGATGGTCCCCTTTACTGCCACCATTGCAGAGATGTAGAATGTGGATCTGTTGGTGGGAGATTCTGTCCCCCACCCCTGACCCACAGAGAGCAGGTTGGCTGGTGCTACATAATCCACTTTTGGATCCAAACACCACCCTTCTCTTATAACATGTAACCATGGCAATCACACAGGATATGCACTATTCTGGGTGCATTATAGTCCATAAGGGCTAGACGTGACTGAGAAATACAGATGGACACAGGTGTATCCTAGGTGTGTCTGCAAGGAATACCTATCTCACAGTGGCACTGATGGGGACCTGCAGCACAGCCTATCTCAGCCAAGCCAGGTGTTGGCGCCCCACCTCACCCTCAGGGTGAGCACAGGAACCATACAATGTCACGGTCTGTAGCTACTCTGTGCCAGTAGCACACACGGTCAGTTCCCCCTACCAGGCCAGGGTGCTATAGAGGCGCATACCCCATCTTGTGATCAGATGTAGGCTGCTGATCTGCATGTGCAGTGTATCATGGGTACGGGTGGGTTTACTCTAACCTGGTAACCACAGCAGACAGTTTGTGTGGTGACCTGCAGTCTTTCTGTAGCCAGCCAGCCAGCCAGCAGTGTGTTAGATGCTATAGAGATGTAGCCCATTGGTTACTTCAATGACTGTGGAGGCAGAGGTCATGGGTTTGATCCCGCAGTGGTGTTATTTAATAAGGCTGTCTGAGGCTTTTCCTTTTAATTTAAATCAGTGCTGCCAGCAAAAACACCCTCACAGTGCCGTAACCTAAGGTGCCTCATAAGGTGCCCTATAAGGCACCCTATAAAGCACCCCATAGGGCACATTATGAGATGCCTTGGCAAACAGGGTACTTTATAATGTGCCCTACGGAGTGCCTTATAGGGCGCCTTATGCGGCACCAAAGGTTATGGCACTGTGAGGGTGTTTTTGCTGGCAGCACTGATTTAAATTAAAAGGAAAAGCCTCAGACAGCCTTATTAAATAACACCACTGCGGGATCAAACCCATGACCTCTGCCTCCACAGTTATTGCAATAACCAGTGGGCTACATCTTTATAGCTTCTAACGCTGCACTGGCATGAACTTAGTGTTAACGCGCGTTAACTTACCACTGCGCCCACTATCGCGCAATACCGATTCCTTGCAACCTTCCCTCCGGAATGCCCACTACCTTATATGGTATTCTTCACATCAATGCTGCAACTAGCGCCAGTAACATTAAGACGGCTTAGTAAACATACCCCTTAGTTCATAAATTGGGAAGTGGAAAGAGATAAGCAAGGATAAGTAGTGAGGAGCTGAAGAACGAATGAACTTGTAGATGAGTAAGAGAAGCTTGAAGTGAATATATAGTCAATGTAGCTGGTGACATTGTCCAAGTGTGCCATTATATTTGTTCCCAGTTTTTAATTGCATCAAAGCATGGGTAAGAATCTCCCACTTTTAATACTTCCATCTCTTGCAGCTATTCTTGCCTTTGTCTGTTAAAGGGGGTTAACATTTATGGATACCCAGAAATATCCATTCCCCCCAAAGTAATCACTGTTTGTCAACCTCAATGTAAAGAAAAGTCATAAGGGCTTGGGTCTAGAAAATGAATTAAATTCCCAAACAGCTGTGTTCCTAAATCCCCAAAATTAGATTAGTCTATTTCTAATATTGATTGATTAGTATTTGCAGGGTTGCACATAAAATCAGGGGCCTTGCTTTAGGCAAACTGTTCCATCTTAAACCAGTTTTACGCACAAATGTTATTCATTAGAACTAAAATGGAAGGAAAATGCAAGAAAATGAATTCCCGGGAAGGACGAGGACAGTAACTTATACACAACGGAAATTCTGTTTATGTTTTTGTTATTTAATTAACTTATTTAGTTGAAAGTTAATTTGAATTAATTTTCAAAGGATAAGGACCATGTGTTATGGGCAACCTCCTACACTTGGTGTGTAATTATAAAACAATTACTACCCAGTTTGTTGCAATTAATCGGCTGTATTTCATGTAATCAAACTGTCATCTGGAAGTAAATTTGTTTTATTCATTCTCCACACTTTAAATTCCACATGCCAGCAAGATTCTACTCAAGATCATTCAGCAGAGATTACAACCATACCTGGAACAAGAACTGTCTGAAATGGAAGCAGGGTTCAGGAAAGGACAAGGAACGAGACATCATTGTGGTTGTGAGATGGATCCTTAAAAAGACAAAAGAAAACCAAAAGGAAATCTATATGTGTTTTATTAACTACAGCAAGGTTTTTGACTGTGTAAACAATGAGAAACTCTGGGCCACATTAAGAAGCATGGTATACCAGAACACCTGATGGTTCTCTTGCACAACCTTTACGTTGATCAAGAAGCAACAGTTTGAACAGAACTAGAAAACAGAATGGTTTAAAATCAGCAAAGGTATACGATAAGGCTGCATACTTTCCCCCTACCTCTTTAATTTATATGCATAACAAATTTTCGGAGAAGCCGGATGTATGAAGACAACCGAGGTGTAAAGATTGGTGGAAGACTCATCAACAACCTCCACTATGCTGATGATACCACATTACTGGCTAAAAGTGAAGACAATCTGAAACATTTGCTTCTCAAGATCAAGGAACATAGTCTTAAAATGGGGCCTGCACCTTAACGTTAAAAGGGCAAAGATCCCGACATCCTGCAAAATCAATAAGTTCATCATTGATGGAGAAGAAATTGAAACAGTTGACAATTTTAACCTGCTTGGATTAACAATCAATAAAGAAAGGACAAGCAGTCAAGAAGTGTGATGACGCGTTGCTCTTGGCAGAATGGCTATGAAGAATGTAGACAAGATTTTTAAGAGCAGAGATGTCTCTCTCCATACAAAGATTTGACTTGTCCAAGCCATGGTATTTTCAATAATATATGGATACAAAAGATGGATAGTGAAAAAGATAGACAGGAAGAAAATTGATGACTTTGAATTATGGTGCTGATGATGAATACTGTGTATATCATTGACTGCCCGAAGAACAAACTAGTCAGTACTAGAGGAGATCAAACCTAAGCTTTCCTTAGAAGCTCAGATGACAAGACTTCATGCAAAGAGGAGAGATTGTTAGAGAAAGACATAATGCTTGGCAAAGAGAAGGTCAACGCCAAAGAGGAAGACCAGCAATGAGATGGATCAATACAATAACAGCAGTTATGGGTGCCACTCTATCAACATGAGCCGCTTGACTAAAGACTAACACAGCTTAGGTCAACTATTCAGAGGGTCGCCATGAGTCGTCCGACTCAACGGCACTTAACAACAACAATAAAACTTTAAATGACCTGATTGCCTATTGCACATAATTATTATTGTAACCTTGCTTTAAAAAATTTTGATTACTTTCCTATTAAATTTTCAAAATCAGTCAGTAAAGTACTTTGACAAGAAGATTAAAATGGAATCTTCAGACATTCTAGCAAAGAATGTAAGAGAAATTGCTATACCAGTTCTCTGAGAGAGAATCTAATAATAAGACACGTCTATGAAATGTGTCTTCTCTCTTTTGTCTGTATCCTTATAGTCCTCCCCCTTGTCAGTGTTACTAACCTTAACACTGAATGCTTTTGTTCATTTCATTTTATTGTGCTAAGCAGGGATGTGTATGTTAAACATTTTCATGTCGGTTAGCATTCATCCTTAGGCACCGTTCGGTTAGTCTTCACACACTCAAGTCTATGGGGCAAGCTGTTCATCCATTTTCAATTTAACCTTCTTGAAACTTTCTGGCAAGCATTTATAGCAGAGACAATCTCTCTACAAGTCATCAAAAGTATCACAAATGTCCCACAGCACCAGAAGAGAGGCAAAGGACATCTACAGTGGTAGGAAGATTACAAGCCACAACACACAAAAAAGGGGAAAGACTACTCCAAGGTAACGAAAGGGGAAAAAGCAGCACCAGTACTGGTGGAAGATCATCAACGTACTTGGAGATGAGTAGAATGGTACGAGCATTGGCAGGACAACTCCAAGGCATAAGTAGAGTAGTAAAATGGCAACCACACTGTCTGGATGACCACATATGAGTGGGTTAAAGCAGCAATAACATGGACTGGAAGGAATAGAAACACTGGCAAATGTTAAATATGGATCACAGATTGGCTGGAAAGGCCTAAAGCATCTGAAGAGTGCCAAGACAGCACCAAGATAGGCTGAAGGCCATAAAACACAAGAGGAGAACTAACACAGCACCAAGATAGAAAGCAGAAGCCCAGGCAGCAGAATTGAAATGAGGTTAGCTGAGCTGTGTGCTTGCAAGTTAGAGCCCTGGCACTGAGGGTGTGCTGTCATGAAGGCCCCAAAAGCATAGCAGTAGGTGGAAAGGACAGCAGCACTGGCTATGAGAGCCCAGAACACTGAAGGAAGGGCCAATACATCTGAAAGATAGGTTGGAAGGCCCTAAAATACCAAAATAGAGTCAATACCATAGGATGGCAGGCTGAAAGACTCTACCTTTGAATAAGGATAGGTCATGGCACTGAGGAGTAGATTTCATGCCATGTATCTCTTCCCAAGACATTTTTAAAGAACCAGGGAAACCAATGTTCTTTGAGTTGGGCAAAGTCAACAAAGTATGGTTATGGACATTTGAAAAGAACTTTGAAGAGAGCATTCGAGATTCATCAATGGTATTGGGCCAGTAGTGTACCCCTCAGCGCTGAGTTCATTTTTTCATGGACTTGGGACTTTTGGAACTACAACCCAATGCTGGTGATAGAACACCTAAAGGGGACAGTAAGACAGGCTGGAAGACCCTAAAGCATGTGAACAGCAACAGTCTGACATGCTGAAAGGCCATAAACAACTGAAGAATGTCAACACAACAGCAAGACAGGCTGAAAAGCTCCACCTACCTGAACAGGAATTCCTGAAGTCACTGAGGTCTTCCATTATGGGAAAAGTTTTCTTCATAAGACGCTTTTAAAAGATAAGGAAAGCCAGTATTCTAAGAATGGAAGAAAGCTGCACCAGTGGTAGGAAGAACAACCTACCCAGTGTAAAAAAGATAAAGCAGCTAAAATTTTATTTATTTATTTATTGAGATTTGGTATAGCAGTTTACAAAAAAACAAAAACAAATAACATCAAAAATCAAATAACAATCACATTTTGAGGTCCATTCATTATAAAAGGGATACAAAAGGAGGAGAGGGAATTTGTATAGAAAAACACAGCAGCTGTAGAGGTTGTGACAAAGGTGCAGGCAACAGTGAAAGTGGCACTAGCTACAACAAAGCAGAGCAAAGGATGACAAGAGCAGGCCAGGCTACTACAAGGCAAGCAGCATCAGAGGTGGCATTGGTCCTACTACTTATCATTTATAAAGCACTACTAAGTATACCCAGCACTGTACACAAGAGATAGTCTCTGCTCTGCAGAGCTTACAATCTATTAAGATGGACAAAGAGAACAAACGGAGGACTAGGGAATTCTTAAGAGAAATAATTAAAATGTATATGGGTGTAGATAGAAGAATAAAGAGGTCAGGATCAAAAAGCAGTCTTGAAGAGACAAGATCTTAGCCTGCATTTCAATAGGACCAGAGATGGAGCTTGACGTACCAACTCAGGTAGTCTATTCCAGTCATACAATTCAGCAAGTGGCTTTTGAGCTATCCAAATATCCTCTCAATGATGGCATGCATGTTCCTGTAGGCCCTGTTGTAGCATTCCTTTGCCTCTGTGTGCGGTGACCTCAGTGGGTATCGCCTGCATAGGTAGAGGGAGGGTGGACACATGCTAAGGTGTGCATGACAGTATGTCAGATTCTGGGCGGGCTCTGCAACCCTGGATTATTTGGCCTGAGTGCTGCAGCTCCCAGAATACAGTGCAACCCCCAAGCATGTTGTGACCCACTAGCTGGCCCAGAGGCTAAGGAGGGCTTGGGTAGCTTGGTGGGGCAGTATTTTATTGGCAGTTACGTTCCTGTGAAGGCAGTAGCAAAGCCTTCTGGTTCCTGAAGTTTGTACCTTTAGCCAATAAGTGTAGTTGAGGCAGAGGGTAAGGTTTAAACTCAGGCTTTATTCCCCGTCCGGGGCGGATTCAAAACCATGGAACATAAAAGGAAAACAGACCATACGTCTGGTAACACAATTAAAGAAAATACTGTGAACAAAAATCAGCTTCCTTCAGCCTTAATTAAACAGCACCAGAAAATAACAAAAAAACAGTTCCTTTCACTCACGTGCAACCTGTAGCTGTTTCTTCCTTCAAACACTTCTGGCTGCTTTAACATAAAGAGTTTACACAATCGGACAAAGTGTATGTACAATCCATTGCAGTGCCCTCTGAAACATCTTCAGGGAATTCCACCTGCATTTCCCCCTCGTCAGAGTGAACTTCTGGCTCCCAAATGCCCTTCAAGTTAAAATGTCTCTGCCGGGGAGTAAAAAGATTATCTTCCTCCACTATACTAGTGGCCTGTGGGAAATTGCCATATTGCTTGTATTTAGAGTCTTGAGAGCTACAGAGCTCTTTGTATGAACAGAGGAAGTCAGGGTATTTTAAGTCCCTCTTAATAGGGAGAATACGCCTTCCTGCCTTCCTTAACCGGTTCGCGTGGCCTAGTGGTTGGGGCAAGGTACTTCAGGCCGGAAGGTCGGGTGTTCAAATCCCACTAGAGGACAGCAACCTTGGGCCGGAAGGACTGGGGTTTCTAGTCCCACAGGTGCTCCTTGTGGTCTTGGGCAAGTCACTTAACCCTCCATAGCCCATGTTCCCTGTAAAATAGTTATCTCCAAGTTATAATGCCCTGTTCAATGTAATTTCAGTTTGTTCAATGTAAACCACACTGATGCAGAATAGCGCAGTATATAAGAGAATGTAAATAAATAAATAATATTAGCTCATCATCTGTCAGCAGAATACCTAATCCACCCCCATCTAAACCCTCCTCTTGGGGTTCTTCCTCCCCCTCAGGCTCCCCGGGATCCTCAGATGCTATCCTTCCTTCCCCTGAGGTCCCTGCCTGGGATCGGGTGGATATCAGGCCGGTCCGGGTATTCAATCCTACCGCTAGACCCTTGAGAAAGGATGGCCAGTCCCTGCCTAAAATAACATCTCTAGGCAATCTAGGGATTATGGCTACCTGCAATGTGTGTTCTCTATCTATTGCCTGTATGGATACACTCTGTGAAGGATAACAGGAAAATGCCCCGTGTATGCACTTTAAGCGGACCTGGCTGTCTGCTTGCCTCGGGGCTGACCGACGGCTCCTCTCAATGGCTTCCCAGAGCTTAGACGTAATCATGCTCTGGTCAGCACCCGAGTCAAGCAGCGCCAGCGTTCCTACTCCTTCTACCTGTATGGGAATCAGGAACCCGTCCTGTGCTGGTTTTTCTCTCCCAGCCATGAGGATAGTCCGCTCCAAGCAGTCTTTCTGGAGGTGGCCTGCTCGCCCGCATATGTAACATTTTCCTTTGCATACAGAAAAAATGTCATCATTAATATTCTTATTAGACACATTAAACCTTTTGTCTTTAACATATCTCTCATTTTTATGCACTGCCATTCCTGCTGCTTTCCTTAGCCCTATTTCTGAGGCGCCCACTATCTGAGCCTCAAAATAGCGTTCAGCTAAACTGGCTGCATCATTGGTATTCTGGCAGTTCTGCAAGGTGAGATACTTTTTTACCTCAGTTGGGACAGCCTGGAGGAACTACTCCAAGATAATTATATCTAGCAGTGCTTCCATTGACCTCTGCTCAGGGGTCAACCATTTGTACGCTAAATTCTTTAACCTTTGCTGCAGGGCTTTTGGGGTTTCTTGGGCCCTCATCCTAGACTCTCTGAACAGCCTGCGGTAATGCATGCTGGATAGGCCCAACCTATCCTTAACCGCCCTTTTTATCTCCTCATAATCGGTAGCAAGGATGGCAGGCATTGCTTTATACGCAGAGAGAGCTTCCCCTATAAGAGAAACAGCAAAGCGTGTAGCCCACTGCCCACGTGGCCATTTTAATGCCCCCCCTATTCGTTCAAAGGCATCAATAAAATCATCAATGTTGTCCCGTGGACTTAATTGTCCCAAAGTAAATGCCTGACTTGCATTAAGTCCTACCCCTGACATGTAGGGGTTCTCAGTCCCAGGTCCTGGTGACTTCTCAACAAACGCCTTCATGGTTTCCAGGAGTGGCCTCTGCTGCTCCATGATCAACTTGGCGGTTTGTTCTTGCATGTGCCGTGCCAACTCCAATTGTTTGTCCCATTGGTGTTGCATCCAGCTCATTATGTCCTGGACCTCCATCTTCCGGCTGTGACCCTGCGTAGAAGGAAAGAGAAAGAAAAACCACCAAGTGCGGTACTTTTTTTTAAACTTCTTCCCCCTTTCCCACACCACAGGAGCGCCCCCTTTCTTGCCCTGCTATCCACCTACGCCAGTGCCCTACCCTTTACCTTAGGATCTGCGTAGACTCAGGCTTTGGCAAGAGAGGTTCCTGGTCAGCGTCTGGCCTGTCCTGTGTGCTTGCTTCTTATGGGTCTTGTTGTCCAGCAGTATTTTTTTTTCTCCTTTTAAAAGTGTCCTTTTTTTCCACAGTAAAAAAAAATCCTCAAGACGACGCCACTTTATGTGACCCACTAGCTGGCCCAGAGGCTAAGGAGGGCTTGGGTAGCTTGGTGGGGCAGTATTTTATTGGCAGTTATGTTCCTGTGAAGGCAGTAGCAAAGCCTTCTGGTTCCTGAAGTTTGTACCTTTAGCCAATAAGTGTAGTTGAGGCAGAGGGTAAGGTTTAAACTCAGGCTTTATTCCCCGTCCGGGGCGGATTCAAAACCATGGAACATAAAAGGAAAACAGACCATACGTCTGGTAACACAATTAAAGAAAATACTGTGAACAAAAATCAGCTTCCTTCAGCCTTAATTAAACAGCACCAGAAAATAACAGAAAAACAGTTCCTTTCACTCACGTGCAACCTGTAGCTGTTTCTTCCTTCAAACACTTCTGGCTGCTTTAACATAAAGAGTTTACACAATCGGACAAAGTGTATATACAATCCATTGCAGTGTCCTCTGAAACATCTTCAGGGAATTCCACCTGCATTTCCCCCTCGTCAGAGTGAACTTCTGGCTCCCAAATGCCCTTCAAGTTAAAATGTCTCTGCCGGGGAGTAAAAAGATTATCTTCCTCCACTATACTAGTGGCCTGTGGGAAATTACCATATTGCTTGTATTTAGAGTCTTGAGAGCTACAGAGCTCTTTGTATGAACAGAGGAAGTCAGGGTATTTTAAGTCCCTCTTACTAGGGAGAATACGCCTATCTCTAGGCTCTGATGCTTCCTGCTTTCTCTGACGAACACAGCTCTGCTCTGCTACCCTTTTTCCACGGCGTTTATCTGTCTCCAGCCAATGTGCCTCAGGGTAAAAACTTTCCCCTTCTGCTTTCCTGGAGTTAAACAGTTTGTAGCCTCTAACCTTGGCTGTAGGACTGCCTTTCCTATTTGCCTCACAGCAATGCTCCTGAGGATACTGGGAGGCTGTGCACTGCTGTTCCCAACAGCTTCTTTGCAAGTCACCAACCTCTGGTTCCTCGGAGATTCTCCTTGGCTCTGTCCTCACAGCTCTGTGGACACTGCTTTCCAGCTCAGCAGTTCCAGGTACTTCTGTTCTTCTCCCACTCAAGAACAACTCCGTTTCTCTTTCTTCCTCTCTTTCTCCTTCTCTTGCTCTTTCTCTTGCCCTATCTGCTGGTAAGTGAGTCCTAAATATATTGCACTTGGTGTTAGCCTGGGCTCCGCCCCCATGCAGGTGCTCTCTATTTCCTAATGAGTTCTGAGCTCCCTCTCTGCTCGGGCGTTCCCTAACACCTCGTGGCTGTGTTTTCCACTGTTGCTCATAGCAACCCTTTCCCATATGTGAAGGTGAGCTGTCATTTTCCCTGCTGTTTTGCTCACTCTCCCCTACTTCTATGGGCTCTGATGGCGTTACCTCGTGACAATGTGCATGTCTAGTGATGGAGAGGGCTGATTCATGGCTTACCTAACAGCCATCCATTAGTGATATCTCCACTCTCAAACATCTCATAAATGCCACAGTGTGTGAGGATGTAGGAGTCATGGCAGTAACCCAGAAACCTGCAGACCACCAGCATGTTGAGTAAGCAGAATATCGTCTTGTGGTAGGTGGCCTGCCTCCTTTATGGGAGTCTGAGGGCCACATGTATGAAGTCGATAAGCTTCAGTATCGATGGAAAGCAGGCCACCTCATAGAACTGGATCATGGTTTACTCTGTCTGCTGCATGGTCTGTGTGAAGGCTACATATTATGCAGTGTGGGCTAGAAAGGCCCTCAGGAACTTTGAGATGCACTGTGAGTTGGCTGACTGGCTGAAACCCGCAGTGATAGCCAGCACAGACTGGAAACTGCTAGAAACTAGGAAGGTGGAGGCTGTGGTGATCTTGAGGTGAACAAGCATGGGCAGGCCTCTCTGTGGCAGAGTGGAGGAGAGCTTTAACTTCTCACATTGATGTTGGATGGCTGCCTTGTTAACATTTCCCAATGGAGAAAGGTGAATAGTGGTGTACCCCAGGGATCTGTGCTGGGTCCGCTGCTTTTTGACATATTCATAAATGACCTGGAAAGTGGAATAACGAATGAGGTTATCAAATTTGCAGATGACACAAAACTATTTAAAGTTGTTAAAACCCAAGAGGATTGTGAAAAATTGCAAGAGGATCTTGATAAATTGGAAGACTGGGCATCAAAATGGCAGATGAAATTTAATGTGGACAAATGCAAGGTTATGCACCTAGGGAAGAACAACCCAAACTATGGTTACACGATGCAAGGTTCCACATTAGGAACCACCACCCAGGAAAAAGATTTAGGCGTCATTGTGGATACCATGTTAAAACCCTCGGCCCAGTGTGCAGCGGCGGCCAAGAGAGCAAATAGAAATCTAGGTATGATAAGAAAAGGAATGGAAAATAAAACAAAAGATATTATAATGCCTCTATATCGTTCCATGGTGAGACCGCACCTTGAATACTGTGTGCAATTCTGGTCGCCGTATCTTAAAAAGGATATAGCGATTTTAGAAAAGGTTCAGAGAAGAGCCACCAAAATGGTAAAGGGGATGGAAGAATACTCCTATGAAGATAGGCTAAAAAGGTTAGGGCTCTTTAACCTGGAAAAGAGACGGCTGAGGGGAGATATGATAGAAGTCTATAAATTAATGAACGGAGTGGAACGGGTAAACGTAGATCGATTGTTTACGTTATCAGAATATAGAAAGACTAGGGGACATGCAATGAAGCTACAGGGTAAACTATTTAAGACTAATAAAAGAAAATATTTTTTCACTCAACGTGTAATCAAACTCTGGAATTTGTTACCGGAGTGTAGCTGGTTTTAAAAAAGGTTTGGACAAGTTCCTAGAGGAAAGGTCCATAAACCATTATTAAGAAGTGACCGAAGATATCAATGCTTGACCCAGTACAAGCATTGTGGAACTTGTATCTCTTGGGGAAACTGCTAGGTACGTATGACCTAGATTGGCCACTGTTGGAAACAGAATATTGGGCTTGATGGACCTTGGTCTGACCCAGTATGGCATATCTTATGTTCTTATGGAACCTGCTGAGGTACTGCTTATTAGTGAGGTCCAGGAATTGGATCCTGAGTCATAGACCCTGTGATATGGGTGTTTCATGGTGACTCTTCTGTGCTCTCTGTGAGCCTCATAAATCGGCCAGCACAACTAATGTGTTCATCACACCCATGGCTCATGCCTTCCAATGTAACACTGTGGCTCCAGCCACCAGGACCTACCACCAACACGTAGTAACATATGGTTTTATGGCTTATTCAAAATGGCATGAGACAGACACAGTGGATCCTTTGTAGTAACAGGATAAAATCTAAATAAGCATAACTATCACTTACAGCTCAACAAATAGGGGTGACCTGCACGGAGCAGGGGGTACAGCCCTAAACAAAGGCATGGGGAGGGGTGACCTGCAGGAGCAGCAGATGCACCTACTCTTGCTGCCTTGCTGGGCAGACTAGATGGACCATACTGGTCTTTATCTGCTGTCATATACTATGTTACTATGATATACTGCCATTCTGTCAACAATCATAGTTCTTTACATTCAAATAAAATAATACTAAAACAAATTAGATAAAAATGCCATTATGCATTGGAAAGAGAGCAAGTAACACACATAGAAGGAAACCTTTATCTGGAAACTAGCAGGTTGGGTAGGGCAGGTGGGGAGGGTAAACATAGGTTGAATACAACCTATTCCAGCATTTGGCCGAAACACTACTAACCCCCAATAAGACAAGGTACAGCACTCAGCTCCCTGCTAGTGATCCCATCATGTGAGATGCATTGTAGCTGTTCCAGGCATCTGATGAAAAATCTCTTTCTATGCCTCTCCAGTTTCATGAGACATTTTCCTCCCTATGCTATCAGCATCAAGAGGTAGCAAGAGATGGGGGCTGCTTTTTCTGCAGCTTTTTTTGTTTCTATATACTTATACTGTACATATCTGTAAACATGGAGCTCCTTGGGGGCGTTGTCCTACTTTACCTTGATGTTATGGTGTCAAAGGGGGGTGAATTACTTCAGGTAAGCCACCAATGGAAACTCCCAACTTACAGAGAAATATTTTTTATTTTTTCTACAACACACTTTAGTGTTTCAGGTACCCCAAATTTCAAATCAGGACTTACCAAGGGATGCAGACTCTCCCAGTATGAGCCACTTGAACAAGTTTAACTTTTGAAAATGTTCTACTTTAATTTGAAAAGATAGTGCAAATTCAATTTTTTAAAGAAACAATAACAATCTTTGTAAATGTAGTCAAGTATTTTCTGTGAACAAATCTTGAAATGCTTCTATTCAACAGTGGTACAACATTGTCTCTTTCAAAAACAGGCAAATATTACTTAACCACTTTAGCTTGAGATATCTTTATTCCTTGGTAGTTCTAACACTGTCTTTTATCTGTGACTTAGCAGGTAAATAAGTATTATCATTCAGGTAAAGACACCTTTATTTCAAAAAAATTGACTACTAGTGTTTTGTCAGTCACTTACAGTTGTGGTCAACATTATTGGCACCCTTGTATTTTAGATATGTTGTGTACAATATTTTGAAAAATAATTGGAGATATTAGAAACATAGAAAAATGACGACAGAAAAAGACCACATGGCCTATCTAGTCTGTCCTTCCATATCAACAACTACAACAGTCCCCTTTTTTCTTTTAGAGATCCTCTGTGTTTATCCCATGCTTTTTTGAATTCAGATACTGTCCTCATCTCTACCATCTTCACTGGGAGACTATTCCACGGATCTACCACTCTTTCCATAAAGAAATATTTCTGCATATCACTCCTGAATCAATCCCCTTTCACCCTCATCCCATGTCCCCTCACAGCAGAACTTGCTTTCAATTGAAAAAGGCTTTTCCTCTGTGCATTTATGCCACAGAGGTATTTAGACGTCTAAATCATATTACCTCTATCCTGCCTTTCCTCTAAGGTGTACATATCAAGATCCTTAAGTCTGTCCTCATATGCTTTATAATGAAGACAACTAACCATTTTAGTAGCCACCCTCTGTACCGACTCTATCCTGTTTATATCCTTTTGAAGGTGCGGTCTCCAGAATTGCACACAATACTCCAAATGAGGTCGCACCAAAGACTTATACAGAGGCACTATCACCTCCTTTTATCTGCTAGCCATTCCTCTCCATATGCACCCAAGCATCCTTCTAGCTTTTGCTGTCGCCTTTTCTACCTGTATCTCATCATAATATTTTAATAGTATGTTCAAAGTTATACAACATAAAAAAGATGTCTGTACATCTTAGATGCAGTAATTTCTGAGAAAAAATAAAGTAAAATATGACCTGGACAGGATTAATGGCACCCTTCACTAATATTTGGTTGCACAACACTTGGCAGTGATGACAGCCTCCAAACGTTTCTTATAGCCATCTATAAGTTTCGTACATCTGTCTGCTGGTAGTTTCTCCCACTCTTCAACTGCAATTTGTTTTCCAGCTCATGAATGTTTCCAGGATTCCTTTTACCAATGGTAGATATCAGCTCTTTCCAAAGGTTCTTGAATGGATTGAGATCAGGACTTATTGCTGGCAGGTTAAACAGTCCATTTGTTCCTTTTTAATCATTCTTTCACACTTTTGGATGTATGTTTTGGGTCATTGTCCTGCTGGAGGACCCATGGCCTTCGACCAATACCTAACTTTCTGACAATAGGTAGCACATTTTGCTTGAAAATATCTTGGTAGTTCTCTGACTTCATGATTTCTTTAATACGATCCAGGCCTCCAGTTCCTGAGGCCACAAAACAGCCCACAACATTATGGAAACTCCACTATACATATTCGTATTTAACTGTAGGAAGGGTGATTTTTCCTTATAAGCTTCAATTCTTCGCCTGTAAATGTATTGCTGGTCTGTATTGCCAAAGAGCTCAGGTTTGGTTTCATCTGTCCACAGTACATTTTACCAGAAGGACTGTAGTTTCTCAAGGTGGGTTTGGGTGAAGATCAGGCATCCCTTTATATGTGATACTGCAGAAAAATTGAAAGAAATATCGCTACACCAGGAAGATGTATTACAACTATTTGATAAACTGAAGAGTAGCAAATCACCTGGACCAGATGGTATACATCCAAGGGTGTTGAAAGAACTGAAATATGAGATTGCAGACCTGCTATTAGTAATCTGTGAACTATCATTAAAATCATCTGTAATACCTGAAGATTGGAGGATTGCCAATGTAACGCCAATTTTTAAAAAGGGTTCCAGGGGTGATCCGGGAAACTACAGACTGGTGAGCCTGACGTCAGTACTGGGAAAAATGGTAGAAAGCATCATAAAGAAGAAAATTACTCAGCATATAGATAGTAATGGCCTAATGGGAGACAGCCAACATGGCTTTAGACAAGGAAGATCTTGTCTTACTAAACTGTTATGTTTTTTTGAAGGTGTGAATAAACAGGTAGACAAAGGTGAGTCAGTTGATATAGTGTATCTCGACTTTCAGAAATCCTTTGACAAGGTCCCTCATCAGAGACTTTTGGCAAAACTAAAAATTCATGGGATAGGAGGCCGTGTACTATTGTGTATCAGGAACTGGTTAAAAGATAGAAATAAGAGGGTATGGCTGAATGGCCAATTTTCCCAATGAAAAAAGGTAAATAGTGGAGTACCCCAGGGATCTGTGCTGGGTCCGCTGCTTTTTGACATATTCATAAATGACCTGGAAAAGGGAATAACGAGTGAGGTTATCAAATTTGCTGATGACACAAAACTATTTAAAGTTGTTAAAACCCAAGAGGATTGTAGAAAATTGCAAGAGAATCTTGATAAATTGGAAGACTGGGCATCCAAATGGCAGATGAAATTTAATGTAGACAAGTGCAAAGTTATGCACCTAGGAAAGAACAACCCAAACTGTGGTTACACAATGCAAGGTTCCACATTGGGAACCACCACCCAGGAAAAAGATTTAGGCGTCACCGTGGATAACATGTTAAAACACTCCACCCAGTGTGCAGCGGCGGCCAAGAGAGCAAATAGAATGTTAGGCATCATAAGGAAAGGAATGGAAAATAAAACAAAGCATATTATAATGCCTCTGTATCGTTCCATGGTGCGACTGCACCTTGAATAGTGTGTGCAATTCTGGTCTCTATATCTTAAAAAGGATATAGCATTATTAGAAAAGGTACAGAGAAGAGCCACCAAAATGGTAAAGGGGATGGAAGGCTACTCCTATGAAGAAAGGCTAAAAAAGGTTAGGGCTCTTCAACCTGGAAAAGAGACAGCTGAGGGGAAATATGATAGAGGTCTATAAATTAATGAATGGAGTGGAACGGGTAAACGTAGATCGATTGTTTACATTATCAGAATATAGAAAGACTAGGGGACATGCAATGAAGCTTACAGGGTAAACTATTTAAGACAAATAAGACAAAATATTTTTTCACTCAACATGTAATCAAACTCTGGAATTTGTTACCAGAGGATGTAGTAAAGGCTGTTAGTGTAGCTGGGTTTAAAAAAGGTTTCGACAAGTTCCTGGAGGAAAGGTCCATAAACCATTATTAAAAAGGGACCCAGGATATCAATGCTTGACCCAATACAAGCATTGTGGAACCTGTGTCTTTTGGGGAAACTGCAAGGTTCGTATGACCTAGATTGGCCACTGTTGGAAACAGGATACTGGACTTGATGGACCTTGGTCTGACCCAGTATGGCATATCTTATGTTCTTATGTCTGTCTTTGAGCAGTGGGGTCTTCCTTGCCTTCGCCCATGAAGTCTTTCTTTAGTGTGCGGTGTATGGTGCAGTTTGAAGCCACCACTCCAGATTGCTCCAGGTCAGCCTTAAGCTCTTTGGATGTTGTACATGCCTTTGGATGCTGTACATGCCTTCTAAGACTCCTTGGATTAACTTTTCTCTTCCCACTGTGTCCTGGGAGCTTCTTGACAGTTCCATGAGCAGAAAACATCTTAATTACACTGCAAACTGTAGACACAGGAATCCCAAGATCTTTGGAGATGGCTTTGTATCTCTTTATTAATTTTATTTATTTATTTGGCTGTTCTTTTATATCGCTTTTCAACGGGTCAAAGCAGTGTATATAAAACTTAATTTAATATTGTTTACATAGATCTATAACTTTGTACATTAAGGCCTGGATCATATTAAAGGAATCATGAAGTTCGAGGACTACCAAGGTATTTTGGAGCAAAATGTACTACCTATTGGAATCACATTGGACCAACATCTGAATTGGGAAGCTCACATACAAAATGTCACCATAAACTGAGAACCCTCCGGCATCTACGCCCTCTCCTTGAGCTCTCAGATTACCGCACTGTTTGCCAAGTCCTCATCTTTCCTCACTTGGACTACTCCAACATAATTTTCCATGGCCTGCCAAAGCTCACTCTCCAACCATTACAACTGACCATGAACACAGCCACCCGAACATTCCTGTCTGCATCCAGCTATGAACACATCACCCCCTAATTGATTCAGCTTCACTGGCTCCCTATAACTAGTCGCCTGATACACAAATCCCTCCTTCTCAACTTTAAGGCCCTTCACGGCATGTCTGCAACCTCTCTCACAAAGCTCATACAATGTATACCAGAGACCAGAACTAGGAGATCATGCATGGTGAACTCACTCACCATCCCCTCTGCAATAAGGTCATGTGCCCAATCCACTAAGAATCACGCATTTTCCTTATATGCGCCAACTTGATGGAACACACTATCTCCAACGATCCGCGCAATCACAGATCTGACATCCTTCAAGAAGGCATTAAAGACATACCTGTTCCAACTAGCCTACAACCAGCCACCCTAAACAAGACCTAAGCATTATTGCTCAGCCTGTCATGCTAAGATTTAATATATAGCTATCTGCTCTCAACACTTGTATATTACCGTTCTCTATTGCTTTTAACCCAAGTTAAACTGTTCTATGCGAACCTGTTTGGTGTTTTACTGTTTTACTGTTAATGTTATTTACAATTCAATGTAAACTGTTTTATGCAATCTGTTCTATGTAAACCTGTTTATTGTTCACGTTATATGTAAACCACACTGATCTTAAAAAGCGCAGTATATAAAAGCAAATAAATAATTCAGTAACATGAACTATAATATTCTACATTAGCTCTTTAACATTTATTTATTTATTTAAAAGCTTTTCTATACTGTACTTTTTGAAATCAGTGTGGTTTACAATTAACATTTCTTTGTACAACGCAGGACTTGCATTGCACTTACGTTGAACAGGTATTGTAACTTGGATTTATAACTGGGGTAACTATATACAGGCTGAGCCCTATATCATTAACATTAACATGGGATTCTCAACTCATTTACAGAAGCTTTTTTAAGGATGTGGGGGCAAGGTTGTTCAGAAAGTGGGGATTTGTCAGGAGGGGGGGCGGTTAAGTAGTAGGTCCAAAGTGCTCCGTGAATAGGTGGGTTTTCAGGAGTTTATGGAATGTGAAAAAGGTCTTTAGTGTTTCTTATTCTTTGCAGTAGAGATTTCCATATGGTATGAGCATAGAGCTTGAAAGATCTTGCACATGCTTGTTGCGTGCTTCTTGTTCTTTTGCAGGGGTTGCTAGGATGTTTTCGGTGGATTGTCTTCTGTGTCTGATAGACTGGGGTGTTTTGATTAGGATTTGTAGGTGTAGGGCTGATTAGTTGTTGAGTGTTTTGAAGATCATTAGGAGGATTTTGTACTGGATTCTGCGCTATAGTGGGAGCCAGTAAAGTTGTTTTAGGATAGGCATGATATGATCATATCTTGATGCTCCTTGAATGATACAGGTGGTTATGAAGAGCTTTTTGTAAGGGTAATAGGGTTGAGTGCTGTAGTCCATGGTAGAAGGAGTTGTTCTAGTCAACGCTGGAAATGATTAGTGCTTGTAGAGCTAAGTGGAAGTCAGTTGGGTTAAGTAATAGGTGGAGTTGTTGTAGGGTTCGGGTCTTGTAGTAAATTGTACTAATAAGGGACCCTCAGAATGAGAGCATTCAACAGTACAAACAGCACTAAGACATGCCCAGAAGCACCATCATTGGTCTCTAAAAATGTGCACATTTGTAGAAACTGGTGATGGTGCCTTTGGGCATGTATTAGTGCTCTTTTCACTGTTGTCAGGTAGGTTAATCCCACTGTAAGCCTTTTTAATGTGCTAGGGGGTTTATTACTGGCTGAAAGTGAAGATGATTTGAAACATTTGCTTCTCAAGATCAAGGAACATAGTCTTAAAATGTGCCTGTACATTATTGTAAAGAAGACAAAGATCATGACAACTGACAAAAATCAATAAGATCATCGTTGATGGAGAAGAAATTGAAATCGTGGACAACTTTAACCTACTTGGATCAACTATCAATAAAGAAGCAACAAGCAGTCAAGTCCGATGACGCATTCCTCTTGGCAGAATGACTATGAAGGACCTAGACAAGATTTTCAAGAGCAGAGATGTCTCTTTCCATACAAAGATTCAACCCATTCAAGCCATGGTATTTTCAATAACATCATATGGATGCAAACATTGGACAGTGAAAAAGACAGAGAGGAAGAAAATTGATGCCTTTGAATTATGGTGCTGACCGCCAGGCCCTTTGCACCCGATTCTGCTCCTGTGGGAATGTCTAGCTCCCACAGGTGCAAAATCGAGTCAAATCCAGCCCATCCAGATTTTGGAGGTCCAGATGGGCCGAACGTACCTCGATCAGAATGGGGCCCTAAGTGCATGCATAAGTCCTATTGTGCATAAATTCAGTGTGGAAATGTGCACAGGGCAGAGTGCAAAGTTATGCGTGCAAGTTAGAAAAATTTATAACTTACGCGCTGTTCTGAGCATAGAGAAGGTACAACTGCTGGGATTGGTTTGATTTTATAAAGTAAAGTATAGTTATAGGGGGCATATTCAAAACAAACTGGTTAGTGCTGCTGAATATCCCCACAGACCACCAAAAAAGCACCCGGTTAAAGGCAGCACAGTCTGTGGGTGAAGCATTGGTGGTAATAGCTGTTACCTGGTTTAGCGACAATAATTGGATCATGTAAGTGGTTAAAGTTAAGGTAGGTGAATGCCTAAGCACTATGCAATTAGCAGCCGACTATTGCTGCTAATGGGGTAGTGTCTCTGAGGCCAGTCAGCCTGGATATTCAGTGGTGGAAAGCAGATTGATGTAATTCATGGTGAACAATCTAAGCCTTATACTGGCCCTCTGAACCACATTAATGCAGCTAACTAAGCTGAGGGAATGGAAGTGCCAAGGATAAACCCATCTGTGTGAAAAGGCAGCAGAATGGAAAAAAAAAGTCCCTGATAGAGCAGTAAAAATCATGACCATAAAATGCATACTCAAAAATGACTATCCAAAGAACCGTATAAAGTGACCGGGGGATGGCCAGAGACTCAATAAAAACGATGAGCACAGGGACGGCCAGGGTCATAAAAAACTAAAAAAACTAATACAGCCCTGATCACAAGCAAACCATAAAATGTACCCAGGGGAATGGCCAGAGGCTCAAACAGCAGACCTGAAGACTGTGGCATAGAGTCAATCATATAATGAACCAGACATAAAAACATCAGGGTACAAGGATTTAAATAAATAAATAAAGTAATAAAATCAGACTTTAGACATAATCACCAATAGAAAACAATAAAAACAATAAGCACGAGGACAGCCAGGGTCATAAATACTAATACAGCCTTGGGCCTATAGAATTACTACACCATAGCCAATAGAACCACTAAGAACAATGACAGAACAAAACACAGGCCAGATAAAAGCTAAAAAACTAAAAACCTAAGGGAGGGGGATTAAAAAAGGGGAGGAACAAAGAGGGGGGAAAGGAAGAAGGGGAGGAGGAAGGAGGGAAGGGAAAAAAGGAACAAAGGGAGGGGGAGGGGAGGGGGAAGGCGGAAGGAGGTAAAGGGAAGGGGAAGGGGGAAGGGGGAGAAAAGCAGGAGGGGGCGGCGGGGGAAAGGGAGAAAAAGGGGGAGGGGAAGGGGCAGGGAAGAGGGAGAAAAGGGAGGGAAAGGGGGGAGGGGGAAGGAGGGTAGGGGTGGGTGTGCTAAATCACTGCGCATGATGAGCTCTGTAGTCACCTATGTATGTATGCACGTGAATGTCGAAGTTGGAATGTGATCTCTGCGGGTCATCAGGGTCACAGGGCAGGGGGAAAAAGATAAGGGGGAATGGGGTGCTTTGGTTGGGAGGACATAAAGGGAGAAGAATATATTATAAATGAGTCCTGACAGGGTGCACAGCCATTGTCCATAGGACTCGGACCTTCTTAGTGAATCAAGGGCAAGGGGTTAAACTAGGAATAACCATAAGGGTAAAATAAGTTCAAGGGAGACATGTAGGATGGGGACAGGGGCACCTTTAAAAAAAGTTGCTTAAGGGGGGGAGGGGAAAAATGAAAAATGTAAGAATGTTTTGCATCACTCAAATTGTTAAACATATTCACAGCAGTCAAAGAAATGTCTAGATACAATTTGGCATGCCCGAAGATTATCCATACATGTTAGTTTTAGGAGTGTGTATTAGCTGCTTACATTCTTAATTATTGTTTTACCTGCTCTGTTTGTCATAGCTGGTTAATAACAATAAAAAGTTTGAAGAATAAAATATCCCAGCTCGAGCAGTCTGCAATTTTAGCTGCTTTGGAACACTTAAAAGAAAACGCCATGATGAAGGCAGAATCCTAGCTGGCCCATAGGAAATAATCAGATTGTTCAAATAATGTGAAGGACAGTCTAGAGAGGCCATGTGGTCTTTTTCTGTCGTTATTTTTCTATGTTTCTATGAGAATCTCCAGAGATAAAGGTTTTTGAGGGCCATACAGAGTACTTTGAATTTCAACCTAAATTCAGTCAGTAACCAATGGAATGATTGTAGTTTAGGTGTCTTTTGGCTACCATATTTTGTACCAACTCTAACTGCCACAGCTGGTCTTTAGACAAGCCAAAATATGAACTTGCAATAATCGAGTCAAGTCATGATAGCATAAACCAAAGTACCCAGATCCTTCTGACACAGGAAGGATCAAACCTGCTTCAACATATGCAAAGCTTCAATAGCAACTCAAATGGCAGCTGAAATCTGCTCACCCTTTGCAAAACCTGCATCCAATAACACACATAAGCTTGTCATCTTTTTCCTACACTTCAGCTGCACAATAGTCAGTCACATCAGAAGCTCTTTCTGTATAGCACTGCATTTGCCTTGAAGCGCTATACAAATGATTAGTAGTAGTAGTAGAGTGAGCCACATAATCTCTGTTTTCTATGGATTTAGTTTTCATCTATTCCAATTACATCAATCAACTGTGCATAGTACACTATTGTTTGTGCATGCTGAATGGCCTTAGTACGCCGCTAAGATTTAGTGAATATGTCCCTAATATGGCATTTCCCCAGCACCGGAGATTACATTATGTTTTTCTAGGCAAAAGTTAAGGAGGGAGGGGGAATGTCATGCAATTGTTTATATATTAATGCAGATAAAGTTCGCGTCTACTTGAATGTGCTTTATGCTGGGAGAGTTATAGCATTTGTTTAGTGCAAGTGGGGGAAAGTACGTATCCAGATATAGTAGGAGCTTTATCAGTTTATATTCCAAGTAAATCCATTATTCTATACTGTTCTCTAATCAAGGAGTGCGTCAAGTTCCCATTGGTCCACTGCCAGTTCAGCTTTAAGGGAAGCTTTTATTTCTATGAAATACGTGCGTTCTGCCATCTGTTCTAATTTGTACTCTTTGATCTGAGACGGAGAATTTACTTTGCAAAGTTCAAGAGCTTTTTATAAACTCCTGTGCCTGTATTAAGAATGATTTTGATGCTTGATTAGGTTCTTTGTAAAGCAAGGGTGGCTTGAATGATTTGGTTGCTGTTTTTGGCATCGTCACACATAACTCTTCTAATGCTTAAGAAAGTGCTCTTGGGAGATTTTCCTTATTTTGGATACATTTAAATTCTTGGCATTAAATATTAACCACATATACCATAACACCATGAAATGTGCCTTAAGGATTTTTCAGAATGGAAGCTCGATTGTGCATGCGTACCTTGTGAAATTTTAACCAGAGTCCACCAATTAATGTATTCTAGGTTCACCCACTCTTAAGATACAAAAACAAATTAAAAATAGAAGCAATGAAAACATGCTCATCCAGCGTACCTCGACATCAGTCATTTATCAAGCAAAGCATTTTCCAAGCGCAGAGAGTCTAAGAAGACAGACTTGACCCCCTGATAGGTTATAAGACACTTAGGGGCCCTTTTACTAAGCTGTCAGCATGGGTTCTGGTGCGTGCTAAAGGCACACTAGGACAGATGTTAACAGTTGGCATGCAGTCATGATAGTTAGTGTAGACGTGTTTCAGCGCTAACTCTCTACGGCACATTAAGGTTGCAAGTGCGCGGGTTAGGAGCAGAGTGGGTGAGGCGAGTACCTGCAAACAGCGCACTCATATTCACCGCAAGGTGGGCAATTAGCATGAGTGCACTCACTGCTACCTCCGTAGGTGAAGGTCCTCGTACCCATGCTATTTTCATGCAGCATTAGGGCAGGGTGCACCGTGTCAACTGCCAGGCACATGCTTTGCATGACACCTACAGTTAAAGCCATGGTGTTGCGCCTAGCATGCTATGGCTTGAACATTATCAGCGCGTAGGGTCCAGCACCGAAGCGCCCTTTAGTAAAAGGGCCCCTTACAGAGTACTCAAAGGAAAAAGGAGGCCCTCACAGCCAAAACAGGAGGCTATTTCTGGAGAAACAACCTGCTATGTTACTGATTAGCCCTGGATACATCAGGAAAAATGGTCATTTTTTAACCACAAAAATCAAGATGTTTCTTGAGAAAAATAACCTTTCATAATATTCATTTTATCAGTCTCATTAGCAAATGAGACTAAAAGAGTTGTCCAGGTAGTAAATTCATCCTGTGAAGATTCCAAGAAATTAGTAAAATCTTAACTAGGTGAGGTGTCTACCAAAACCTGGGCAACATCTGCCGCAGCCACTGAGAGAGAACACATTGGCAATGCAGACTGAATCAGCATCTGACACCTGTAATAGCTCTCTAAAATATTTTTCCGTAATATCAAGGGAGACAAAAGATAAGTTTTAGGAAAATTCAAGAATCTCAAATTTTTTGCCCTCAGAGTTTTCCAGCCTGTTTATGCATAAGCAGTCTAACTTTGATAGCTGAAGCTCAAGTTGCTTATAAGGCAGTAACCTGGGTTTCAAGCTTCCTCACCCTATATCCTATCTAATCTAATCTCCTCTCCTATCTTGTTAGCCACTGAGTCCAAAGTAAACTGAATAACTTGTTCCACAAGTCCATGCAGCAACCTTTTAGTAGAATAAACAATATGACAAGAGGAGAGCCTCTTTCGATTGAAAACAAACTCTGCTACAAGGGACTTAGGATAACGTAGAAACATAGAAAAATGATGACAGAAAAAGACCACATGGCCTATCTAGTCTGTCCTTCCATATCAACAACTACAACAGTCCACTTTTTACCTTTAGAGATCCTCTGTGTTTGTCACATGCTTTTTTGAATTCAGATACTGTACTCATCTCTACCACCTCCACTGGGAGACTATTCCACGGATCCACCACTCTTTCCGTAAAGAAATATTTCCACATATCACTCCTAAATCTATCCCCTTTCACCCTCATCCCATGTCCCCTTGTAGAAGTACTTGCTTTCAATCTAAAGAGGCTCTCCCCCTGAACATTCATGCCACGGAGGTATTTAAACATCTCAATCATATCACCTCTATCCCGCCTTTCCTCTAATGTGTACATATTAAGATCCTTAAGTCTGTCCACATATGCTTTATAATGAAGACCACTAACCATTTTAGTAGCCACCCTCTGAAATGACTCCATCCTGTTTATATCCTTTTGAAGGTGCAGTCTCCAAAATTGCACACAATACGCCAAATGAGGTCGCACCAAAGACTTATACAGAGGCACTATCACCTCCTTTTTTCTGCTAGCCATTCCTCTCCGTATACATCCAAGCATCCTTCTAGCTTTTGCTATCGCCTTTTCTACCTGTTTAGCTACCTGTTCAGAAACAACCATGCCTAGATCCCGCTCTTCTTTAGATGACAAAAGTACTTCACCCCCAAACTATATTGCTCCCTTGGATTGCTGCAGCCCAAATGCATGACCTTGCATTTTTTAACATTAAATCCCAGCTGCCAAATTTTTGACCATTCTTCAAGCTTAGCTAGATCCCTCCTCATGTTATCTACACCTTCCTGGGTGACTACTCTATTGCAGATTTTGGTATCATCCGCGAAGATGCAAACCTTACCCGACAGCCTTTCCGCTATATCACTAATAAATATGTTAAAAAGAATCGGACGAAGGACAGATCCCTGGGGCACACCACTGGTAACTTCCTTCTCCTCAGAGTGAGCTCCATTTACCTGTACTCTTTGTCGCCTCCCACCCAACCAATTTCTAACCCAAGCAGTAACTTTTGGGTCCATCCCTATGGTGCTCATTTTGTTTATAAGTCGCCTGTGTGGAACGGTGTCAAAGGCTTTACTGAAATCTTAATACACCACATAAGGGTGAAAGCGGATAGACGCAGGAGCAATATGCCGAAATATTTCTTTACAGAAAAAGTAGTAAATGCATGGAATTGTCTCCCAGTGAAGGTACTAGAAATAAGGACAGTATCTGAATTTAAAAAAGCATGAGATAAACACAGAAGATCTCTTAGGGAAAAAAGGGGATTGTAGTTGATACGGAAGGGCAGACTAGATAGGCCATGTGGTCTTTCTCTGCCGTCATGTTTCTATGTTTCTAATATGCCATATATCAACTAAAGTCACATCTGAGGGAGATAACATCTCCTTATTAGTCTACAAAGAAAAATGAAGAACTTTAGGTGCTGCAGCTTCTAAAGAAGGCTCTTGAAGCATGTCTAAATTAGAATCACCTTCATTCCCCACAGCAATTTTCTTCACATAGGATTCAGTGCTATCTAAATCTCTGGCTATACTGGTCTCAAGTGGAGAAGGAGGAGTCCTTGCAATTGATCTCAAGGAGACTCCTGAGGAGGGAGGGAAAGCCAACATTTGAGCCAAAGTACTCCCAGAACTCTAAGAGATGTCTACCCATAGGGCCACTCACCACTGTCATTAAAGTTGCAGCCATCTTCAGGCCCTTCTTACTCTTATCTTCCCCTATCTCATCCTCTGGAAGATAATTTCCTGGCCTCAAGACCACAAGTGACACCAAAGAGATGTTCAGCATGCCCCTTCATTAATGCACCCATATCCGCTTCCTCAGCAAGTTGACAATTAAATTCCCAACGGGGCCCCTTCATTAATGCACCCATATCCGCTTCCTCAGCAAGTTGACAATTAAATTCCCAACGGCAGCAGTAACATCACCAATGGGTTATGGGATTTTCTCCCAAGGCCATGTTCCCCAGTGATCTAAAATACCACCAGCTCTCTCTCTGATCAAGAGCTCATTCCACTCTCCCTGGAAACCATTTTGGATGAATGATTTCTTCTTCTATATATGGTGATGTAACCCACAGGAACAGAAGACACCTTTTCCTGGCTCTGCATGCTAACAAAACTAGTTGAATGTGTAAAGTTGAAAAACACATAGAACCAGTGAAATTAGTGGCAACAAGTAGCAGATACATGTATAAGTGGCACATCTGTAGCACTGCTTACACATTTAAATTTTGACAGCAAGATTTTTGTCTTTTGGGGGAGGAGATGCACATATTTTACATGCTCAGTTCAGTGAGCCTTTTGTAAAAATCTGCGCAAAGTTTGGATGCTGCAACTTAGACGTCCCTTTCGTGACCAATACAAATTTGGGCTTCACATCGAATATGGCTTCTCAAGAGGAAGATGAACATTTAGGAGTATGAAATACTAGGCACAAACCTGGAAATGTTGCAGCACATAAAGTTGCAATGCTCCATGGGGGTCATACCACCTGGAGTAATGCATCAATAAATCTCAGGCACAGCAATGGGAGTGGTGTTCACGCCGTCACTAGTTAACCTTTCTATGTGTGCATTTGAAGAGCAATAGATTTACTCCTCCGTCTATGCCTGCTATATTGTTGAATGGCACAGGTTTATTGACATTTTCCTGCTTTGGAGTGGCACTGGAGATCAGGTTCATACTTTTCTTCATTATTTGAATATGTGTAATGCTGCTATCAAGTTTGAAATGCAATGTCACAAATCTACAGTTCATTTTTTGGATGTTACTGTAGTTAAGAATTATGATACTACTCTGTATACTAAACCAACTGATTGTTTTTTTTTATTTTTATTTATTAAATTTATTCAAATTAACCAAAGAACAAACAAAATAATACAATAATATTCAAATAAAGATAAAATATTACAAATTTACATTTAAAAAACAAATCATAAACCCACCCCTACCACCCACAAAATAGTAAAACAAAGTAATAAATCAATCACATTGAAGATAAATATACATCAAATGATTTCCAAATTCTTTCAACCTTCTCAATATAATTTAAGAAGACAGAAGAAGCACCTTCAAATTTACATAGTTGAAAAATTGAGTACCACCAAAAGGTGGCATTAAGTTCTAAGGTATCTTTCCAGCAATGCATAATTTGCTGTATTGCAACGGAGATCAGAATATCGAGTAACACTCTATTTTATTTAATTTTATTTAACAGTATTTCTAAACCGCCTTATCATAATAATCAAGGTGGTATCACAGCAAACAATCTGGTAGTGTGAGTGTGTTATACATGCAGTGGGGGTGAAAATTTAGTTGGGTGCGTGTTGTGTTGTGTGCTAGATTAGTTTGAGTTATGTACAATGTGGGCTATATATAGTGGTGCTAAAAACATCTTATATACATACAGTGTTAGGCGGTGACGTGTGCTGATATACAGCTATTTAGACTATGTGATGTGTCCATAGTGTTCTATGAACAGCATGGTTTTCAGCTGTTTCCTAAAGTCCTTGAGGTCTGTAGTTGCCCTCAAATCGTCCGGTAGTTTGTTCCATATTGTTGGAGCAGCCATGGAGAGTGCTCGGTCTGTTGAGTCCTTGCGTGTGTGTTTGTATTCACTTGGGGTGCTGACTCGGTTGTGAGTTTGTTTTCTTCTTGGACGTGTACTGGTGTCTGGTTGTATGAGGGTGTGCAGGCTGTTGGCTGATGTGTGCTGTTTTATCTTGTATAGGTTTATGATAGTTTTGTATCTGATGCGTGCACTGATTGGAAGCCAGTGTAAGTCCTTTAAGGTGGGTGTGATGTGCTCCTGTCTTGCAGTTCCGGATATGATTCGTGCTGCGGTGTTTTGTGCCAGTTGGAGTGGTTTGATGGCTTGTTTCTGTAGACCAAGGTATATCGGATTGCAGAAGTCCAGTAGTGGGGTTATCAGAGCTTGACATACGGTACGGAAGTGTTCTGGGGCGAGGAGTGGTTTCAGTCTCCTGATGATTCGCATCTTGTAGTAGGCTTTTTGTATTGTTTTGCCTATGTGTGGCTTGAGATTGAGTTTATTGTCCAGCGTAAACCCGAGGTATCTCACTTCTGACCTTATTGGTATAGTAGTGTTTTGTATCTTTATATTCGGTGGGTGTATGAAGCTTTGGTTCCGAGTGATGATTAAAGCTTCAGTCTTGTTGTAGTTTATTGCGAGGTTGTTGTCCTGACACCAATTGGTCATTTGTGTAAGGCAGTCTGTTATCTTAGAGAAGTCCGGGTTGTCGATTGATATCGGGGTGTATATCATGATGTCGTCCGCATAGATTGTGTATTGAATGTTGTTCTCTTTCATGATGTTGCATATTGGTTGGATGTAGATGTTAAATAGGAGTGCTGAGAGCGCAGATCCTTGAGGTACTCCTTGATGGATTTTGATGGGTCGGGAGGTGATGTGTCCCACCTTGACCTGTAGCTGTCTTTCGGTTAGGTACGAGTGGAACTCTATTGTACTTATTTAACTTTTCTTGCAACCAAGCAGATCTTAAAAAAATAATTTGGATTGATAAAGGGGACTCAAACTGAAATATTTCACTAATAAATTCCCACACTTCAATCCAAAACTTTTTAACAGGAGGACAATCAAAAAGCATATGAATCAGTATTCCCACACCAGTGGAACACCGCCAACAGAGGCTTAACTGAGAAATCCATGCTCTGTGCATTCGAAGTGGGGTCCAAACTGCATGATGGGCAATGAAAAAAAGAGATTGGGCTAGGCTACTTGACCTCATTGGTCTGATCGTGTGACCCAAAACTCTCCCAATCAATCACATCTGTGGTTAAGGCAAGATCAGCCTCCCAAGTACGTCGGAGTCACAAAAGGGATGGGCCACCTTTTTCTTTGAATAACCTATATAAAAAGGAGGTTATTAACTTGCACAGTTTTATGGCAAATTTCAACCAAATCTGAATATGAAAAGTGATTACTAATCCAACTATAATAATTTTGAATTTCAAATTTATAATAAATAAAAATAAATAAATAAATAAATAAAATATGCGATGACGTCAAGCAAGCCATAAGAAGATTAATCTTACTGTATATGCTTGTGAAGGCGATAAATTATAAATTTCCTTCAAACGCTCTGCTGCTATCATATTTTCACCGTCAACCAACTAACCAAGGTTAAACAAACCCTTATTAAGCCAACCCTTCCAAAGTGAAAGGGCGCGGGCAGGATCCCGGCGACCGCGGGTAACCGGGTTCTTGGCCCGGTGCGGGACCCTGCGTGCGTCTGTCAGAGGAGGAGGCAACGCATCAGCGGCAAGGACGCAGGAGGCGTCTTTTGAATTGATTGTCTCCGCCCACGGGGACGAGAGCAGGGGAGCCAATCAAAGCGGGGGCAGGAATGTGCTCAGGTTTGCAACGGTCATCTGTGCACATGCGACTGGAGGCTTCGCGGCGAGGTCAGTGTGAGCGGGCGAATTCATGGGGGAGCAGGCAGATCGGGCCCGTGGATCCACTCTGGGAGTGCATGGGAGGAAGAGTCTTCTGGCAAGGCGAACTGGTGCTGCAGCAGTGCCGGTGAGATTTGTTGAGCGGCAGTTGCTGGGTGCCGGTGGGAACTGTAGGAGCGGCAGTTGCGTTGGCAGGACCTTGTGGTTCCCAGTGGGGAGCGGTGGAATGTGCGGAGCCCGAAGCCGGTGACAGCAGCGGTACAGGCGAGTTGGGGCTGGAATTAAAAAAAATAAAAATAACAAAACAAAAAGAGGGAACAGCTGTTGGCATAGGACAGTCATCCCATTTAGATAGGGGATGCCTTTGAGGAAGGGACACCAGAGCAGGGGGCAGGGAGCTAGCAGGGCTGATGTGGTCAGGCCTGTTGGGGGACAAGGAGGTCAGGGGGATTGAAAGGGGGAGGTAAGTGGTTCCAAGTGGCCGGTCAGGGATCACGGCCACGCGTTGGGGGGTGGTCAGAGCTCGGCAAACTGAACGGGGGCATGGAGGGTCCCCAGCTTCATCTAAGAGAGCAGGGGGTGGACGCAGAGCTTGGGGGTGAGGAGCTGGGGGACAGCCGATGATGGGTGGCCTAAGGGTAGAGGACCCAGTTCCGGCCACGGGCAGAGGTGGACAGGGTGGTACCAATGTGGGGTTCGTTGCAGATATGGTGGGGGGGTGAAACAAGGGCAGGGGAGTGGGATCGCTTCCTGTTTATAGACCAAATAGACCAAGAAGCATCAGAAACCTTCCCCCAGGGACAAGGAATACCTCAGGGATCAGCCCTTTCCGCTCTCCTTTTCAACCTATACTTGCAACCTATCACAAACATATTTAGAAAACACAGGATTAGTCACTTTATTTATGCTGACTATATCATGCTCGCCATCCACATAACCACCAAAAACCCCACTTACGACTCCCTATCCGAATGCATGGCTGAGACTACCTCTTGGATGGAAACCAATTACCTCAGCATTAACCTCAAAAAAACGAAAGCAATGTTTGTTACAAGAACACCCGTGACCGAGGACACTTTTCCAACAACAATCTCAATCAACAATACATCTATACCTGTTAAGAAAGAGGTAAAATACCTGGGTGTAATAATAGATCATACCCTCACCATGCTACCACACATAAAGCAGACAGTAAGAACCATATTTCATAAACTCAAAACCATACAACACCTAAGGCCCCTCCTTGACACACATGACTTTAGATCGGTTGTTAATACACTCATCACACCCCATTTTGATTATTACAACAGTCTCCTAATTGGCCTACCACAAAAAAACACTTACCTATTACAAAGAGCCCAGAATATTTGCACAAAAGTAATCACCAAAGCTCGTCTAACAGACCATGTGACCCCGATACTCCTAGAACTACATTGGCTCCCTATAAACAGCCGAATCAGATATAAAATTCTCCTAACAACTTTCAAGCTCCTAAACGACATCGCCCCCTCACACCTATCAACACTACTACAGACCCCATCCGAATCAAGAGCTCGCAGACAAAATGCAGCCCACTCACTCGATATGCCAAAAACATTCACGAAGACTAAAAAATCCTCAAGTGCCAGAGCCTTCACGTTCACTGCCCCCATGCTCTGGAATGATCTCCCACTAGGCCTCCGTATCATAAAAGACCTCTCCCAATTTCGGAAGGAACTCAAAAATTACCTATTCTCCGAACATTTCCAAATCCCCTACCCCCCAAGTCCCGTCCCAAAGCATCCACAAACACACACACACACAAACTCAAAACTCCCAAAACCCCAATTAGCTAACCCCACATAGTCCTCTCACACACACACAAAAAACTTATGAAAAATGGAAATAAATTCCACCACTTACACTTACACCTACGCATGACCTATGATTATTCTGTAACACATTGTATATAACCTCTTGTAAATAACCTATGTAAATAGTTTGGACAGTTTATCGCATTTGTTGTGATTTGTAAAAAGTTAAAAAAATTTCTGTTCAATGTAAATGTATACCGAAGTATACATAAAATGTTAACCTGTTCCATGTAAACCGCCCTTGATCTCTGGAAGGGGCGGTATAGAAGTAATAGATAAATAAATAAATGGAGGGGAGTGGGGGTGAAAGTGACATCCCTGGGTATGGGGTCTCCAGTGTGGTGGCTGGAGGAGTGTTTCCCCCTGGGGGTGGACCAGCAGTTCAGATGGGTTACGGGTCGGTCAGGTGTCAGACTGCATAGGATCACTGGACTGGGGGAGGACAAGGCCCGTCTAGGGCCGAGTGGGCGGGAGCTTGGCAACCGGCATGGTCGTCGGGTTTCCTCCCTCCTCCTTTTCCTTTTTTGTCTCCACAGGTTCCGTTTCTGATGTCTCCTGGAATAGTGCATGGTACGGGGGGACAATCACATGCGGCGAATATGGACACAGTATCCACGGTGGCGTGAGGAGTATCGGGTTATGGAGCTTCTGTACGAGGAGCCGGTGCACAGCAGTTGATGGAGGATCATCCACAGGACGTGCGTCGCCCGCCAGTGATGGGGACGCGGCTGTGGCAGAGAAGGGTGAGTTGCAGGCTGCGCAAGTAGCGGTGTGTGAAGGGAGTGGTTTGCGGGCAGAACGGTCGGGAAAAGAGAGCAGGAAGAAGAAGCACTCTTGCCAGCGGTGGCGGAGTTCGGACTCGTCCGCCTCATCATCATCAGGTTCGTCTGCGGCATCCTCGGTAGACGAATGCAGGAGGCCAGGGGTGCATGGTGGTGTGGCGACAGGGAGTAAGTCGGGGGATGGAACTACTACTTTAGCAACCTTATCATATTTGTGGGAAGGGGTTCCAAAGAAGTAAAATTTGGAAGCGGAAATATATAAATATTTTCCGCTTGTTTGAAGGTCGGAAGCATTCTGGTGAGAGTAAGAAAAAACGCAAGGATAACGAGAAGGCCGGCCGGATTAGGAAGGTCTCTAGGAATGTCGTGAATTAGGTGAGGGATTTCTTACGTTTGGCAAGTGTTTGGGGCCAGCACTATCCAGAACATTATGGGATATTGCTGGCATATGCGGACTCAATTCTGGAAGTGTCACAGATCCACGAGGGTTGGTCGTGGCTAAATTATGTTGAGACATTTAGGGATAAAATGGAAGAGAACAAGTTATTAACTTGGGGCTCACAGGATATTAACTTGTGGCTCACACAGATGTCGGTCAGAGCAAATGCCAGAGGTGGGGTTGGGGGAAAGGGAGCGCTGGCGGCCAATACAGGGGTTAGCCATTCCTTTCATGGGGGAAAGGTCGTATTGCAGACCAAACCAGTTGCAAGCGGAGTTGGGGATGTGTGCTGGAGGTTTAATAAGTCCTCGTGCCCTTTCCCAGACTGCAAGTTCCGGCATGTTTGCTCAGTCTGTGGTGGGGCATACTCGGCAGCAAAATATATTAAAAGAGGTGCCTCGTTGGTCCCTTTGCCGGCCCCCAAGTAGTAGATTGGCATTTGGCTTGGCCCCCGGCATACTCGGCAGCAAAATATATTAAAAGAGGTGCCTCGTTGGTCCCTTTGCCGGCCCCCAAGTAATAGATTGGCATTTGGCTTGGCCCCCACTCCAATAAGGGTGGAGGTGTTAAGCATGTGGCTTCGCCACTACCCAAAGAAAGGGAATAAGGAAGTTTTGCAGTTGGGGTTTCAGTTGGGTTTTGTTATTCCAGTTCAAGGTGTTGTGGCAGACGCGACGATGAGAAATTCCCCATCGGTGCGATGCTTTGCATCCATAGCGCGGGAGAAGTTGGCTGTCGAATTGAAGTTAGGTAGAATAGCGGGTCCATTTATGAAGCCACCTTTCCGGAATTTTGTGGTATCTCCATTGGGAATCATACCTAAGAAAGAACCCTGAAAGTTTCAGTTGATCCATAATTTGTCGTTTCCGTTGGGGGCATCGGTGAATGATCACATCCCATGCGAGTTTTGTATGGTGTGGTATGCCTCGTTTGATAGAGCGATGGAGTTAGTTCAGAAATCTTGTCATGGGGCTTTGATGGCAAAAGTGGATATTGAATCTGCTTTTCGCTTTTTGCCGATGCACCCCTCTGCGTTTTATTTATTAGGTTTCGGATTTGAGGAGGAATTTTATTTTGATAAATGCATGCTGATGGGTTGTGCAGTTTCTTACGCCTACTTTGAAAAATTTAGTACTTTCCTCCAGTGGGCGGTGTTGCAGAGGGTGGGTAGGTTGGAGTGGTGCATTACCTTGATGATTTCTTGTTTGTGGGCGCGTCGCAGGCTACGGTGTGTAGAGCGCTTTTGGAAGGTTTTGTGAGTTTGGCTGGTGAATTGGGGGTACCTTTGGCTGAAGGTAAGACGGAGGGCCAGACAACGAAGATCGCCTTCTTAGGAGTCCAGTTGGATTCCGAACAAATGGTAGCATGCCTGCCGATAGAGAAGGTAGTGAAGTTGCAGGTTTTGGTAGCTAATGTATTGGCCTCCTCAAAGTTAACGTTGAAAGAAATGCAGGCGTTGATAGGATCGCTGAATTTTGCCTGCAGAGTAATCCTGATGGGGCGAGTATTTATTCGCCAGTTAGCGGCAGCGATTGCAGGGGTGTGTAAGTTTGAGTTTCCAGAGTTATACATGAGGATTTGCGGGTTTGGGACGTATTTTTGAGAGACTTTAACGGGACATCGGTGTTACTGGAAGCTGAGATTTCTAGTGAGGATTTGCAGCTTTACACGGATGCAGCGGGAGGTGTAGGTATGGGAATTTACTTTGGAAGGGCGTGGTGTGCCGATAGATGGCCGCAGGCGTGACATGATGCTGGACTATGTCACCACACCCCCTGCTGGTAGCTTGTTGAAGGGACAAGGTGGACATTTTAATTATGTTGTAGAAGTAGGAAACCTTTTTGGACCAGAGGGATCATGGTCCTTGTAGTCCTTCTTCTTAAAGAAATGAGTTGTGTACGCCTTGTGTAGGGTCAAACAAAAGTCTTTTTATTCCCCTTTAGCACTAAGGTTCACTAAGAAACCAAAAGTAGAATTTACCTTATTTTCAGGTTTATGCCAAAGTAATTACAGAGCAAGAAAACTGTTATGAGAGCTTCACAGTTCCTTGTAAAAATACACAGGGTTTTCAACACTGTAGTAAAACAAATAAACAAGCTCTTCTTTAGCTCAACACAGACAAAAGATATTGTTAAAGCATGTTCTGGTAATTACAGCTCTGGGAGAGACTCTAGGCTTTCAGCAATACACATCGAACAGTCCATTTGTTCTTCAGGCATCAACGGCTCTGGTTCCCCAAGCTCAATCTACATGGGTTCCAGCTCAACCGTGCTTTCTTCTACACCTGAGCTTTCCCTGGCTGAAATAGTTTGCAGATCAGAAGTTCTCTTCCCTAGTTTCCAGCCTGGCAGTTCTGGGTTTTGCAAACAAGTGGTATGTCTTGTTCCTGTGCTTCTTTGTAGTGGTTTCCAAAATTTCTGCCAGCTTTCTTTCCTCTCAGTATTGCTATCTGAGTTATAAGTCTTTCTAGGACCTGGCTTCTTTGTGAGAAATAAAGTATCACTGTACCTTGGCTCCTTGAAGTCTGTGCCACCGGTATTCCCCCTACCAGGCACCCTCCTTCTGATACCGTCTTCTCTGAAGAGTGTTTCTTGGAGTTATCTGGACTGGGCTTGTCCTTCCTGGAGCTTAGCTCTGCCACGTAATGATTCCAAACTCCTCTGCTTTGCAGTATAGGACGTTCCTCTATCAGGTATTTTCTTCCCAGTATCCTTGGGTTCCTTTCCAGATCCTTTCTCAGAGCTTCTCTCTATGCGTAGGCCTTTCTCTAGGCATGACTCTCTCTCTTGCCGTGACTCTCTCTCTCTTGCCGTGGCTCTCTCTGCTTCCTTCCTGCAGAGCTCTGCTTATAAAGCCCTTTTTCCCTTGAGTTTTCTGACCCTCTCCTCAGGTGCACCTGATTAGCTTCTGCTTCTTCAGTACCTGGGTATGTCAGCTCAGCATCTGCAGGCTCATGCCTGCCCCCTCTAGCTGTCCTGCTAGGTAATTGCACCCTCTGCAAGTCAGTTGCTTTATGAAAAACGGCGTTTTTTTCTAAGTTCATAGCTTCACTAGCTTCAGCTATATCACAACTGTTAAGGAATAGCACCTTCTTGGAACTGTTTCCTATATTAGTTGCATTGGAGTTGTGGCCCGACTAGCTGCACAACCGCAGGGTGGTATGGTGGTGTGATAATGAAGTGGTGGTGAGCGGCATTAATCGCTACATTCCATGATGTGTGCAAGTGGCGTCATTAAGAGGGATGTGGTACTGTCCTGTTTGCGTCTGAATGTTGCGTTGAAGGCCTGCCATATCCCGGGGCATACTAATGGAATTGCTGATGCTCTTTCCCATTTACAGTGGGACCGGTTTTGGAAGCTGACACTGGAGGCGGACGCAGAGGGGCTCATGGTCCCTTGGAACTTATGGATCTTTGGCCTGTGGAGATGAGGAATCTGCTGCGGAGTTCGGTGGTGGAGCGGACATGGGTTGCTTATCGGCAAGGTTGTGAGAGAGTTGTGGAATTTTTGCGTGCACATGGGTGGCAGGCGGGGGCGGTGTCTGATCAATTAATAGGGCAGTATATCCTTAGTGCAAAAGGGCAGGGGGTTGCTAGATCATCGGTGTGTGGTCATTTGGTGGGTTTTGCGTTTTTCGCGAGAGCAGTGGGATGGGGTTCCTCAGGGGGAGGGTTCCTTGCTCGTAGGTTACTGCAAGGGTGGGAGTGTTTGAGGCCGACACCGCGGGATCATTGGCGGCCGATTACGCATGAATTACTCATAAGACTATACGAGGATTTACCTAAGGTCGCGGAGTCGCAATATGAAGCCACAATCTTCTGGGCAGTGTTCAGTTTGGCCTTCTTTGGCACCTTCCATGTGGGTGAATTGGTGGCAAACTCTGGGAAATCGAGAGTGGGGAGTAGTTTGCGGCGCCAGCATGTCCAGGTAGATGGTGGGCAGTTATGGGTACTCCTAGCAAAATAAAAAAAGGACCAACAAGGAAGGGGCTAGTGGGTGGTCCTGAAGGAGATTGGTGGTCTCACATGCCCGGTAACCACAATGAGGGACTACTTACGTGTTTGCCCGGTGGCAGAGGGTGGGCTATTTGCCAATAAAGATGCATGGTTTTTGACGCGGTTTCAGGTGTCGGCGGTGTTAAGGATGGTGTTGCAGTGGATAGGTGAAGACCCAAGCCTTTTTTCTGTGCATTCTTTTCGCATTGGTGTGGCGACCAGTGCAGCGGCGGCTGGGCTGTCGGGAGTGCAGATACAAAGTATTGGCAGATGGCGGTCCAGAGCATTTATCGGATATGTTCGTTTCTGAGGTGGGCATGCCAAATGGCCAAGGGTGATATTAACTGTTATTTTCTTTTGCAGATGGGGGACTGTGTGTGTGGGGATGTTGGATGCTGGGGCATTCCTTCGTATTCTGGGCTGGTCAGCGAGCAGCATTGCGGCCAGTTGGGCTAAACCTGGGAATGGATCCTGCGTTGGTGTCGGTTTCATGGCTGGGCGAGCGCGGTCTACGGTGGACACAGCTGATGCCTTTGCTCCAACACCATGAGTGCATAAGAAAATAGCCAGCGATTCTACTGTTCCATCTGGGAGGCAACGATTTGGCTTCCTGGACATGCAAGCAACTGATCAATGCTGCGAAGAAGGATTTTGCCTTGGTGCTAAGGATGTTTTTGGGGGTTGTTTAAATATGGTCAGATATCATTCCAAGGCCGGCGTGCTTGGGGCAACGGCGTTGGTCTCAAGGACTGACGAAAATTTATAGGCAGATTGGGCGGTGGGTATGTGAGCAGGGCAGGTATCAGATGCAGCATTCATGGGTTGAGGTGGCTTGTGCCAGATTGTATAGGAGTGATGGAGTACATCTATCTCCGGTGGGGGTGGACTTGCTCTTGACTGACTGGCAGAAGGCATTGGAGCGGGTGGTGCATGAGGACACTCGCTGGTCGCAGCTTGATATTGGGGAGGGCGGCACAGGCACATCAAAGGGCCTGTGCCGGTGACGGGATCCCGGAGATTTCCGGGGTCTGGAGCTTTAGGCTACTTGGGGCGGGGGTGTGGTGTCCACGACCCGGACAACCCCTGGCAGACTTTTGCTATTGATATGGCGAAGTCAGTAGGGGTGGTAGGAACTTTGCCGGTGGCTTGACCGCGGCAGGTGCGGAGGCGAGGTCACTTTGCTAATTGCATGGCTGGTGAGGTATCGCTCCGCTGGGGTTTGTTTGATGATTATTCTGGTTCATAATGTTCAATATGTTAATTGGTAATAAAGCTACGACCAGTTGCTTCCAAGAACAGTTGTGTGTGAGGTTTGTGGGGAAGGAGGGGAGGAGTACTGGAAGGGGTGAGGGGTATGTGAAGGTGGGAAGGGTAGAGCACCGAGCCAGACTACCCGGTTAGTGAAAGGGCATGGGCATGGGCAGGGTCCCGGCGATCGTGGGTAACCAGGTGCTCAGCCCGGCGCGGGACTCTGCGCACATCTGTTTGAGGAGGAGGGGGTGCATCAATGGCGAGGACGCAGGAGGTGTCTTTTGAGTTGATTGGCGATGAGCACGGGGGAGCCAATCAAAGCGGGGGCAGGCATGTGCTCAGGTCTGCAACGGTCATCTGTGCACATGCGACCGGAGGCTTTGTGGCAAACATCCCACCCTCCCACCCGATATATTGATGGTGAGGGTGGGGGAGTAGGGGTGTTGCAGCTTGGGGGGAGGGTGGAATCCCAGAGGTTTCTTGAGGTGGGGGCTGGGTGCCCACAACCCGGACAACCCCTGGCAGACTTTTGCTATTGATATGGCGAAGTCGGTAGGGGTGGTAGGAACTTTGCCGGTGGCTTGACTGCTTAACTACTCCAAACCTGAAAACTATATCCCACAAAGAGTACTCAACCAATTCTAAAGAGATATACCTGTAAGAATTAAATTTTTGTCAGAACTAATGCCTTGAAGATAAAAAAATCCTCTCGTAGCATAGCGTTCCTTGACCGCGGCAGGTGCAGAGGCGAGGTCACTTTGCTAATTGCATGGCTGGTGAGGTATCGCTCCGCTGGGGTTTGTTTGACGATTATTCTGGTTCATAATGTTCAATATGTTAATTGGTAATAAAGCTGTGACCAGTTGCTTCCAAGAATGGTTGTGTGTGAAGTTTGTGGGGAAGGAGGGGAGGAGTATTGGAAGGGGTGGGGGTATGTAAAGGTGGGAATCGTAGAGCACCGGGTCTGACTACCCAGTTACAAATTGTTTTACCATTCACCCAAATTGAAGGGTTATACCAAAGAGAAGCAGCAATAGAAATGGAATATGGAATCACACAATAAGCATTTAACCTATTAAAGGTAGCAATGGTGCTAGTAATTAGAGGCGAGCTAAGTCTCCTATAGGGAATTTTCATAGAAGGCAATTCTTGAAGCCTAAAAGGTTTCACAAATGAATCCTCCATTTCCAGCCACAGGTAAGAGACCTTATTTTGTAACCAAAAAGCTCCATAAAAAGAAACGAAGTAGCATGGTATGACAGAAAATCCAGAAAATTAACACCACCTTTCCTCCGTGGAAGTTTCAATTTTGACAAAGCAATGCACAGCCTCTTCCCTTTCCATAAAAACGAAATCAGGCACTTATCCAAATTACTATAAAATTGCATATTACAAAAACAAGGAAGCATTCCTAACTTATAATTTGCTCTGGGGAGGACCATCATTTTGATGTTGTCCAGTCTGCCCCACCAAGACAGACACAAAGGAGTCAATTTCTTTAATAGAATACGTACATCTGAGGAGATTTGATGACAATTCACCCTAACCATCTCAGTGGGGGATTTACAAAAGTGCATGCCAAGATATTTAATACCTGATGCTGAGTATTTAAAAAGGAATTTAGAGAAATCACACCCCGTCACAAAATCATTAAGTGGCAGCAGTTTAGACTTATTCCAGTTAATCTTGTATCCAGATAAGACTGAAAAGTCATTAATTAAATTAAGAAGATATTTTAACAAAGATGTAGGATTGGATAGAAAAAGTAGCAAGTCATCCGCATAAACTGCAATCTTCCAGTGATGTGTGTCATAAAGAATACCACATATCCCTCCCACTTCATTAATCTTTAATATAAGAGCATCTAGAGCAAGGTTAAAAAAGCAAGGCCGACAATGGACAACCTTGTCTAGTACAGCGACCTAAAGTTAATAAGCTAGATCTGTAGTAATCTGGCTTATTCAGTTTTCTGAATAGGAATATGGATGTTCCAGAGCCCACTGCAATATAGAAACATAGAAAATTACCATGTGACCTATCTAGTCTGCCTTTTCATATCTACTACAATAGCCCCCTTTTTACCTTTAGAGATCTGGAAGACTATTCTACGCATCTATCACTCTTTCCGTAAAAAAATATTTCCGCATATTACTCCTGAATCTATCCCCTTTCATTTTCATGCTATATCCCCTCATAGCAGAGCTTGCCTTCAATTGAAAGAGACCCTCCTGTGCATTTATGCCACGGAGGTATTTAAATGTCTCTATCATATCGCCCCATCCCACTTTTCCTCTAAAGTATACATATATTTATGGTGCTGCCCTTTTCTGGGTACACTCCATGATGTGTGAGTTTTGGAAGTTAGTGCTGTTATGGAATAGCAGATTTGCTCTATGGGTCCTGTACTCTGGATTCTTGAAGTAGTCAACTATAGTGTGCTGGTTGGGGAGATACTGGAATATGGATTGTCTCTGAAATTTGTAGCTTTGCGTTCTTTATGCTGCCAGACTGAAATTTAAAATATTTTGTAAGTTCAGATTCAAGAAAATTTCAAATTTTAAGGTAACATCTCAGTTTAATTTTAATAGCCTGATAGCATCACCTCTGCTGAGTTCCAGACTTTTCCAGCTTTGGAGTTTGTACTTAGGGATCTGTACTGTTGTAATCTGAATTGCACAGCTTTTCAAATAGATGTTGGATGCTACAGGGCCCACAAGCAGTATTTACAGTGATACTTTTTTTGGGTAGGCTCCTTATGTGAGTTTTGGAAGTTGGTGCTGGTATGGTACGGTAGATTTCCTCTATAGATCCTCAGTGACTTTTGGAGGGTTTTGTATTTTATTTAACAGGTTCTTTTATACCACTTTTATCATTTTTGGTCAAAGCAAGTATACATTGTAACTTAATATTGGCAATGTACATTAAACAGAGACATTGATAAATTGGATTCTTCTGAGACAATGGAGGGTTAAGTGACCTGCCCAAGGCTACAAAGAGTGCTAGTGAGAATAGAACCCTAGTCTCTTCGTTCCTAAGCCAGTGCTCCTAACCATTAGGCTACTCCTCCACCCCAATTAGTTCACAGTATGCCTGGTACAGGAGAATGTTTGTTAATGAGATGGCCAGAATCCAATTTTTTTTTTGTAGATATTGAGTTCTGTGGGTGAATGTCCTAGTTCTGCTCTGCACCCGTTGTTGAGGGAGGGGGTTCTGTGAATGCAATATATATATATATATATATATATATATAAAAGCAAGAACCATAATGCAGTTTATAACAAAATAAAAATGAGTTGTAATTTGGTGTTATACACTGTGCTGTGGTTCTCATTCTTTCTTTTAGTGCCTTGGTGTGAGAACATCTTTTTATTTCCTCCACATTATCTAATTGGCTTCTTGATTCGGTTAGTCCCTGACTGGAATTTTAATAAAGCCTCCCCCCCCCTGCAGAGGGGGAGGGGGTGCCATCCCATCCCTCGCCTCAGGTAGCAGATTGCCTTGAGCCGCTCCTGCAAGTATGACATGTCTTATGTTCTTAACCTGAATACGTAAAACAGTGCTACACCCTCAGATAAGCATCTATAAAACTACCCCATGCATACAAGCACTCAGATAAACATCTATAAAACTACTCCATGCATACAAGCATTAAAGTAGGTGCTGAGAAAAGATAGGGCCTGATACTCAAAGTGATTAAAGCAGTTAAGTGCCACTGAATATCTGTAGGTGCCCTTGCTTAGTAATAAGAAATATTATTTAAAAAAGTTGAAAACCACTTCTTTTAGAAAAATACATTGTAGCATCTTTCCGAAAGAAAAGGGACTTTCACAAGATTTCCTCAGTGTGTACTAAGAATGAATGCGTTCTTCTAATGTAATTATTTTCATAGTTTTACCCACTTGACGTTTAGATGAGGTGAGAGCGCAGTCCTAATAATGAAGTCTTGTGTTGTGATCAATGACATTCAGCAGATGTTGTAGGTTCTAGGGCAGAAACAGGCAGAAAATAACCCTCAAGATGAATCATAATATGTGAAGCAGTGACGATGATGATTCACTGTAATGGAAATAACATGGGCAGGGGCAAGCAGGCTTATGTTCTCAATGGGAGTTACACAATAATCCAAGCAGCTCTACCTGATAGGCTAGAACAGCTATGATCGAAATAAGATAATGGATAACAGGGACTAGAAACTAAGCTGTCTTCCATTTGGGGGGTGAGGGGAGGGAGGGGGTTAAGCATAACTACAATGTTGTGGCTTGCTCTTTTTTCAACCCTTGAAGAAATTCATTTAAATCAAACTCATGACATGAATAAGATAGGAAGGCGCATGGAAAAAAAAAAGGAAATATGCTATTTAAGACAAAAAATAATTCTTCTTATTTCAGATTTTTTCTTGAATGTATTTATTTATTTATTTAACGTCTCTTCTATACCGTGCTATTCACATCAGTGTGGTGTACATTTAACAGAACCTTATACAATGCAGTTGGGACTGCATTGTATTTACAATAAACAGGATCTATAACTTGGAAAAAACTGGGGTATCTTTCTACAAATTATTTACACTAATATACTGTACACTGTATGAGAATATGAATGTTAAGTGCTCATCACCGGTTTTGAATGCTTTGCAGAAAAGGAATGTGAACATCTTGCAGACAATAGATATTTAACAGCTATAAAACCCCTCTTTTAAATTAAATTTCACATCATAGCCTCTTGTTTCAAGTCTGACCTCTTGTGTGTGTATGCATAGAGATGAAACCGCGGGCACTATATAGCAATTTGGATACATTTCAGCTTTTTCCAGTCGGATGCCAGCAGCACCACCCCAACTACCATTCAGGCCCCAATAAAAAAATGAAATTAGTTTACCGTTAAGGGGAAAGATGAAAGAAGCAACTGCTGAAGAACCTGGGAGTCTGGGGATGCCTGTGGCAGTCTATCCACTTTGCAATACTACCAATTTTCCTCATTCTTATCCCTCTTTTGAATAGTTAGGTCTATATTCTAAAATGCACAGATGTGACTGCTGGAAACGTCTTATCACTAGGGGGCAGCACTATGAGTCCAGTGCTATTTTGATTAGTGCTGCAGATGAGGGCAGGAGCATAGGGGGACCGCTCTTGCCCTCTTCGCCTCTAGACTACCAGGGACATGGAAGGTAATGTTTGGGTGGTGGTGGTGGTGGGTCTGGGGTGGGGGGCTGAGCCAGCTAGTTAGGATCTTTGATGCTGGGGGAGGTCCTAAAAAACCCCTGGACAGCATACCATAGGGGTTGGGTGCTGTCTTGGGGGGGGGGTAGGTTCTGAAGGGGGGGGATGTTTGCCTCACAATCTATTGGTGCTGTGGATCTTCCAATCCATGACACCAGCACCTTTTTGTCATGGGAGGGCCCAAGGGGAGCCATGGGATGTAGCATACTGCCACTACCACCGCTTCCGATCAGCAGTGGCCACAGAGCAGCACCACCTCTTGGTTTGGCATTATCTGCAGTCACGCTATTGGCGATTTGGACAACCAACACATGACAATTGCTTACATGCTGGCTGCCTCCTATCACCATTCCCCGATCCCACTCCTCCCTTCATCTACCATGGGAAATGCAAATAGCATGGAAAATCACCACGCTATCCACATTTTGCCCATACTGGCTGTCAACGTGGCAAGAAAACACAGTCTATCTGCTACATTGACAGCCAGAATGGTTTAGTAAACATGCCCCAACATCTTCTGGAGCAGGAACCCACCTGCTTTACCTGAATTATACCTTGTCTTTGCGCATGGATTTGGAAAGCCAAATATGGCAACTGTGCACGACTTACATCTCAAGCATAGCTTTAACATGTAAAAGAGACATTGTAATGGGTATGTGTATCAGAGGAGGAAAGTAGCATGTTTACAAGTGATTTTCAAATATATGTGTGTCCCCGCTTGACCACTGTCACAAACCTCAGACATGAACTATGCAAACTTGAATTTACCATTTGCAAAAGAAAACAATTTTGTCTTTTGAAACATTGTATAAAGTGTACACATTAAATTCTCCCAGTGCCTAGCGACTCTGTGGGCTGCTGGACAGTTGCTCCAATAGGGGAGGGTAATATGGCGAATGAATCCCCAAAACAGCAGAATGCAAATATTTCCAAAGAAAATCATCTTCCTTGATAGGCAATTTTGTATTCAGTTCCATGCCAAGATACGAATACTGTGTAAAATAAGCCACACTAAAATAAACCAAGGTCAACTGAGCCTAGCATCTGGACTTTGATAGTGCTAAGTCTAGGTCACAAGCACCTGACAGATCACAAAATGTTGATCAATTTATCTTAGCTCATCTCCAGTAATGATAGATTTACTGAGTCTACCTGGCCAATACATTTCTTACAGACTTTTCCTCCAGGAACTTCTCCAAAATGCTTTTGAAGCTCACTATGTTAGTCATCTTCACCAGCAACTAGCAACAGATTCTACAGCTTAATTGAGCACTGCATGAAAAAATACTTCCTACAACTTGTTTTTGATCTGCAGATTGTTAGCTTAATGGAGCAACCTTTTATTGTAGTGTTGCTTGAGAGATGAAACAACCATCCCCTATTTAATTGTTCCTCTCAGTTGCCTCCTTGAATACAATCTTTATAATAGCTTAAAGTGCAGAGTTAAATGTTTTAATGCAAAAAAAAATGATTTGAGTTGTCCAGTTCATTTAGGCAAACAAAGCTTTTATTTCTCCCCCCCCCCCCACTCTGTCTTTTAACACAAGGCAACACACACAATGGAGGAAGGATATGTTCTCTTAGAACCTTCCAAGAAAATGGCGTTTCAGTTTGGTCTTAAAAATTTCCCCTGGTGCCACAAGTTACAAGCATGCTGATGGTATTCTTTGTTCGTAAGTGGGTCCAGCTGGTACCCTGGGCTATGTGGCTTTTGAAGATATGGAGTCTGCTACTGATGTCCACTCTGGGTGAATATTGCTGCTAAACCACTCTGCCCTATCAACACACTATGATTTATAAACAGGCCCAGTCCAACCATTAGGAAATACTAGGCAACAGTTTAGTTTATTTATTTAGCTGTATTTCTATATTTCTATACTGTCTTTCACCAGGTCAAAGCGGTGTACATGGAGCTAAACAGTAGGTAGTACAGTGTAACATCTAACTATGTACAACATGCGTTTGGTTAGATGGGGAGAATGAGCTATATAGCTATTTACAATTTCTGGGGGTATTCGTTATATGGGCACTTAACGTATATTGCATCTTGAGTTGTAGGGGGTTGTTGATTCTGTGGAGTTTTATACGGTTGGGCTGAAGTGCTCAGTGAAGAGAAGTGTTTTTAGTTGTTTCCTGAAGCCGCTAAGGTCAGTGATGTTTCTTATGGGGTTTGACTGTGTGTTCCAGACTGATGGTGCAGAGTTGGAAGGAGCGCTCACAGGTTTGATGATTGCATTTGGTTCTGGCATGGGGTATGATTAGGGTGTTTCTGGTAGAGGCTCATCTTGATCTGTTGGATAATTGGGTTTCAAGAAGAGTATGCAGGTGAGTTGGGGGTTCGGAGTGGATGTCTGTTTTGATTAGGAAGAGGGTTTTGTATTTGATGCAACTGTGTAGTGGTAGCCAGTGGAGTTGTTTGAGAAGCGGTCAATCAAGCACCATAATAAAGATAAAGATGATGTTTCCCATGTGCTCCTTGTTGATGTTTCTAAAAGAAGACCAGGTGCCCGGGTAGTTGGTGTTGTCAGTTGGTGGGGGGGGAGGGTGGCATGTTTAAGTCACGTTATGGTGTCAAAGAGCTTTCTTGGGTGGTTGAGGGAGGAATTGAGAAGTTTTGTGTGGTATTCAGACTTTGTTTTATCTGTGATGGTCCAGTAGTCATCGAGCAGTGTTACATAGTTTTGCCTGTCCTAATTATCCTTGTTTTTTCGCCATTTCTGTTCTTGTCTGTGGAGTTGTGTTTTGAAGATGAATAGGGTTAGGGTGTACCATGGTGTTTTCGGTCAGGTCCTGTGCATGCATGGTGGAGTGGTCATTGCAGTGGCTGCTTTTGCAATGATGTGGTTCCAGTTTTCTGTTATAGTGTCGCTTGAAGTAGTTTGAAGATGTGGAAGAGTGTCTGCTATGAACTAGTCCTTATCGAATTGCTTGAATCATCTTCTTGTTGTTTGATGGTTAGAGGATGTGCTGGGGGTGGTATAGGGGAGGGGGAAGCAGATTAATTTGTAGTCAGGCCATGGTACTAGATAGGTTTGAATAGAGTGGGGGAGTAGCTTGGGTTGAGAGATTGCTGAAGAAGATCAGGTCTAGGGTGTTGCCCTTTTTGTGCTTGGATGTTTGTATAAGCTGGTTGAGGTCCATTGCCTCCAGAAATGAGAGGGCAAGTTGTGGTTGTAGCAAAGGGAAGTTAAAGTCTCCTAGGACTAGGAGGTCTTTGTTCATTTTAGTGGCTGTAAGTACTCCGTCCAGGATGTTGGAAAGGTCTGTGAAGGTTGTGGTTGGTGTCCGGTATATTAAGGTGATGGTCAGGTGTTTGTTCGTGATTGTGAGCACATCAGCTTCATTTGTGCTCTCAGTCGCTTGGTATCAGAGATTGAGGTTTATTTTTGCTAGGATCATCACAGCCAGGGCCAGTGCTAGGGTTTATAGCGCCCCCTGCAACCTATGAATCGGTGCCCCTTCCTCATTATTATTAATGCTGGCTGTACCCTACCTTTCTTTTTTCCAAATCTGCTTTGTGGACTCTTTTCAAGTGATATTAGTATTTCTCCTTCAAATCCAGTGTTGTAAGAAAATTGCAGCAAAAGAGCAAATGCATAGCCAAAATAAAAATACTTAGCAGTAAATACTTTGCATCATACAGACTGTGATAGTCAAAAAAAATAAAATCTGATTCTGGTCATCTCACTAACAAGAACAAAATATTTTCCAGTGCCAGGCATATTGTGAACTAATATAAAGCACTGCAAAGGTCACTAAAGATCTACAAGGCCAAATCTACCATACCATACCAGCATATACTTCCAAAACTCATACAATAAGGGGCCTACCCAGAAAAAAGCAGCACTATAAATACTGCATTGGACCCCCAAAACATCCACCTATTTGAAAAGCTGTACAAGTCAAATTATTACAGTACAGATCCCTATGTACAAACTTCATGTTAACAGAACACCTGGCCTTGCTCACACACTCAGAACACAGACCCTCATCAAGTACAGAAGAAGTGGAGTTTCTAAAGGCAATAATAAGCATTTCCTGTTTCTTACGAGAAACAGGAAATGCTTGTTACTGCTGAAAATACCTCAGTCCAGCAGTTTAAAAGATAGCAGTGCCGCAGGAACAGAGAAATGTTCTTGCGGCTGCTTTCTTTTCTGAAGCGGTGGATGGTGGGTGGCTAATGATGGCGTCCCCCACCACTGACGCCCTCCTGCCGCGCTTACCTGGCTTACCGGGTAGTGCTGGCCCTGATCACACCTCCCCCTCTTTGTTTGTACCAGGAGCAGTGGAAGATGGTATATCCGGCTGGTGTGATTTGGTTTAGTAGTTTATTGTCCGCTTCTGTGATCCATGTTGCTATGGTACATAATATGTCCAGGTGTCAGGAAGCGAGTAGGTCTTAGCTGGGGATTTTGATTTGAATTGAGCGGGCGTTGATGAGTGCGCAGTGGAGAGTGTGCTTGGAGGATACACCTGTTGATGTCATTGCAGCTGGTGTTGGTGATATTGTTATGTGTCTGAGTCATTGTGGTATTCTCTCTGTGGTGTGCTGATGTAGATTTTATTCTGCTATGTGGGAGGGGGTATGAGCTATAGTCGAGGTATGCTGTGTGTATGTTGATTGTGTGCTGCAGTGAGTAAAAGGATTGTTAAGAGTGTGTATAAGGCTAGGAATATGGATAGCATCGTGGTGTATGTGTGAGGATGGTATGCTCCTGGGAGATTTGTTTGCTGGTAGTATAGAATCGGGTGTTAGAATCTGTTGATGCGTAGTTCTTGGCTGGTTTGGTTTTGGATGTGCACTCACTGATGGGTTGTGGTGGTTCCTTCTCTGATCCCCGCCAAAGGGCCCTCTGGTGAGATCCTCAGGCGTGCCTCGAGTGAGTCTGTTCCTTTAGCTGTGGGCGTACGTCGGTGATGGTACTGCAGCGGGAGAGGCTTACCTTCCCGTTGCTCTCAGCTTTCTTTGTAAGTCCCTTTGGAGAGTTCCGATGGTGGCAGAGGGGTCCATAAAGTGGAAGGGGTGGATGATGGCGAGGGTCTGCTAGTCCAGTGCATGTGTGTGTGAGTGTGAATGTGCCGCTGCTCGAGTCGTCCAGGGGGGTGGGGGGAGCCAGCAAAAAGCAGCATCATTCAGAGCAGAACGATAGATTCTGAAGTCACACAACTCAAACAGTCATCAGCACATTCTTTTACCGGCAAGTAGAGCAGATACACACATACATGCAAAGCAAAATTTATTATTAAAGTCCAATTATGCATTTTTAGAGGACTTTTGCTGGAAGGGTAGTATTCAAAGTGATGGTTGAGTTAAAGTTTACAAATCTTGGGGGATAGGGATGCATAAGGTTGAAGGTTTGGTTTGCCTAGGATGCACACTACCTTGCACCAGCCCCGGGGCCGGCTCTGTTTATAAAACATATAGATGATCTTGTTAGCTGCTTGATATATGCTGTAGCCTAAATAAGTGCCTGTACAAGCTATAGAAGCTGCCAAAGCTTTGGCATAGTGACTCCTCACATCTTCTAGCATCAAAAGAAAGTTCTAATGATCTAATAATTTGACTCATGAAGGCATGCTTACTAAGCAGCGATAGCTTTAACACGGGTCTGAGCATGTGCTAATGGCCCACGATAACAGGGCACACGCTAAACTGACAATACAGGGGTAATTCTGCATCCTCCGCTTAGATAGGGAGGGAAATGGGTGAGCTAGGGGTAGAGCATAGATGGGTTTGCACATTGCAGTTACTTTAGGGGTTGGCAATGAGCGTTTGCCATCGATATTGCACAGTGCAAGGACACAACACCATCTCAATGGGTGGTGTTACGTGCATCTGCGTTCGAATCGGTAAGGTATCTGCTGGTGCTATGCTGAAAAAGCCCCTAACAGATAGCACACAATTTTTGCAAGTACCGTGCGTTGCTATCTACCCTAAATGTGCACTACCTACAAAACCTTAGCAAACTGTAATAAACATACCCCATCATCTGGCTACCATATATCCCCAACAAAATAAATACTTCTCTTAAGGTCCTATAACTATCGAAGCCTATCTCTCTCTTTCCTTTGTTTGGCATGCTTTACATTTTGTTTAATTGACTCTTTATCGCTATATAATTATACAAGGTTTTATATATATTGATGATGCTTAATAACAAAGAGCAGTGACATCTGAAGATAAATTGTCTCTTACAAGGTCTGTGAAGCTCGGGTAATCGCAATGTTAGAACAATGGACTGATATGGATGGAGAACATAAGAACATATGCAAACAAAAATCCATCTTAATAATCATCTTGTCCTTCTGAAACACTTTGAAAGGTCAGTTTACTGATCCCTATGATGTTGTGCTTTGATCCCTAGTCATTAAACACTTTACTTAAAAGGGCAACACAAATTCAAATAAAGTGGTTGAAACTGATCAAAGATACAGTTTACTTACCCAGAAGCAGGGCTAGTCCAACCATCAGGCAAGCTAGGTGATCACCTAGGGCAGAAGAGCAGGACATTTAAAGCTAAACTAACATTTCTGACAGCCAAGGGGGGCAATAAGGCTTAAGGTCTGCCTAGAGTGCCAACACCTTGAACCAACTCTGAAGCCAGCCCTGCCCAGGAGCATATTTAATCATCATTAAGGGATATGTTTAATGTTACCGGCACTAGTTGCAGCGATAATGTGAAGAATGCCATATAAGGAGTGGGCGTTCCAGTCCTAAGGTAGCAAGAATCTGTATTGCACGATAGTGGGCGCCGTGGCACGTTAATGCGCATTAACCCTAAGTACATGCCAGTGCAGTGTTAGACGCTATAACAATGTAGCCCACTGGTTACTGCAATGACAGTGGAAGCAGAGGTCATGGGTTTGATCCTGCAGTGGTGTAATCTAAAAAGGCTGTCTGAGGCATTTTCTTTTAATTTAAATCAGTGCTGCCAGCAAAAACACCCTCACCGTGCCCTAACCTAAGGTGCCTCATAAGGCGCCCTATAAGGCGCCCCATAGATCACATTATAAAGTGCCCTGTCTGCCAAGGCACCCTATAATGTGCCCTATAGGGCACTGTATAGGGTGCCTTATAGAGCGCCTTACAGGGCGCCTATGAGGCACCATAGGCTACAGCACTGTGAGGGTGTTTCTGCGGGCAACAATGATTTAAATTAAAAGAAAATACCCCAGATAGCCTTTTTAGATTACACCACTGCAGGATTGAACCCATGACCTCTACCTCTACAGTCATTGAAGTAAGCAGTAGGCTACATCTCTATAGCTACTACCACACTGCTGGCTGGCTACAGAAAGACTGCAGGTCACCACCCAAACTGCTGTGGTTACCAGGATAGGGTAGGCAACCACAACACACTGGATAGACAGACACACACTCCCACACCTATGCCAGCATTGTGCAAATATAGAGGTTTGTGGCAGCCCTGGCCGCCACACCAGTCCTGGGCACAGTGCAAGCATTGCTATGGTACCTAAAACTGTTGGGGTCACTCCCCGGGATGGTAAACGCTGTCAGAATCAATAACTGAAACACACTCCACAGATATCAGAAAGGTTGCTATGATGAATTTCTATCAACAAATCGTGTTTAACTTAGGATTTGTTAGCTGACATTAATCACATAGCAACCTTTTGATATATGTGGAACGTGTTCCCAAGTTTAGGACGGCATTGCTAAGGTATGCAGGTGCCAGTATTGGGAGATGCTGCTCCGCGCAGGGCCCAACAGCCTGACTCTCCATGAGGCGTTGGATAGTGGAGCCTGTAGATGCGGGTGTTTGTACCCCTGTTGGCCTCTGCTCTAGGGCTGAGTTTCCCAACTCCGGTCCAGGTGGGCCAAACACTGTTCAGGTTTTCGTGCTGTCCCTAATGAATATGCATGAGATACATTTGCATACAATGGGGCGGCACATACAAATGCAGCACAGGCATATTTATTAGGGACAGCATGAAACCTGAATGGTATTTGGCCCTCCAGGACTGCAGTTGGGAAACTCTGCTCTAGGGATTGCACATGTTTATGGTGTCTGTGCTCTGTAGGGCAAAATATAGGCATTTCAGGCATGTTTATTTTATCTGCAATAAAGGTTCCATCTTTATTACCACGGTTTAGTACTGGGTAAAATATGGGGACAGGGTTGGCAGGAGCCACAGCTGGGACTTGAACTTGTGACCTTCTGAGCCTGAACACACTGGCTGTGTGTACTGCACCAAACTGTTGCCACAGGGGCAGATTATTCTCTGGGGATACCATGACTGTTCATCAGACAGACCTTGTCTGTTGCAGTGCACGGCACCCACCTAAACGGGGCTTAGCCGTGGTCTGCTGTGGGCAGATGCCACTGCCCCCTCCACCACCAGCACCCCTCCGCCACCATGCTGACATGCCCTTATGCCGGTGGTGCTGGCGGTGCGCAGTCCCAGGCCATCCAGTGTACTGGTAGGCAGCTGCCTAGGGTGTGGGTTCTCGGGTAGGGGTGCCTACATGGACATGCGCGCTTCCCCCCCCCCCCCCCGCACCGCCTGCCAATGTTATGTGCCCCTGGGGGTACCTGCTGGGTAATATTCCCTGTGACACTGTGGGACACACACTCGTGCCCATGTTGGACCCTCGTCAGTTGCTGTCTTGCTGCTTTACAGTTTCGGCATTCCTATGTGCCACCTAGGCATCTGCCTAGTCCGCACTGTGCCACAGATGGACCACAGCATGTGCCGCCTGCAGCCCCCTGTATCCCATTTACAGCATCAGTACAGTTACCCTTTCCTATGTGCCCACTCTGCTGTTGCTGCACATGTGCACACCATAACAAACCTGCCCAATATAAATGACAAAAACCCTGATCACCGCTATTTCAATGTGGGATCATTCACTTTGTAGGGGGACAGAGCATAGACCCTTCCAAACATGATATCTTCCTTTTTACGCTTTGTCAGTAGTGTTGCTTTATGTTTATCATTAATACCACTATTGGCCAGCTTGGTTATTGGGATTTCAAATGTGGTTCTGGTCATTTTCTATGTTTATTTGCCTTTTTGGTTCCTGCACATGTATCACTACTATCACTTTTCTGGGTATCCCTGCCTTTGCTGTACATTGCTGACTGAAAAGGTTTCTCTCTCCTGCAAATGTGCCTCTAGCGCGAGGTTTTCACTGGCCCTAATTTTCAGACCTTCATTTCACAGCGTTAGTGTGCATGGAGCCTCTCCCCGCCCACTCTCCACCCATTCACCCCTATCTCCGCCCTCTGGGGAGCCTTACTCCACCCTTCAGACCCGGCTTTCACAGCGTTAGTGTGCCTTAACGCTTCTGCCGACATTATCGCACGATAAATGTTATATTATCACGAGATAACGTCGGCGCTGCTACGTTAAGACGGTTTAGTAAACATACCTCTAAGAGTCCTTCTCTAAAACAGGACTTTCAGTGAAGGTTGTTTCAGGGCACATTCTTGAGGAAGAAATATGAAATATATGTATGCATTTTGGTAGATCTGAAAACAGACCTAAGAGGGGTTTTGGAATTTGTTACGAGAGGATGTAGTAAAGGCTGTTAGTGTAGCTGGGTTTAGAAAAGGTTTGGACAAGTTCCTGGAGGAAAGGTCCATAAACCATTATTAAGAAGAGACCCAGGATATCAATGCTTGACCCAGTACAAGCATTGTGGAACCTGTGTCTTTTGGGGAAACTGCTAGGTACGTATGACCTAGATTGGCCACTGTTGGAAACAGGATACTGGGCTTGATGGACCTTGGTCTGACCCAGTATGGCATATCTTATGTTCTTATGTCCTGGAGAAGGTTCTCCTGTTTGCTATGTGGCAAAGTATCTCCTAGTTTATTGGCTCTGACATTGCCAGGGTGGATACTGTGGAAAGAGATTTTCTCACCCGGCACTCTCTGGTTCCAGGAGAGTGGGATTTGAGTCAGAAGACTTTTCAGTTGTTTCTTTATCTGCTGGGTCTCTCAAAGAGGGATCTGATGGCAACCTACTCCAATGTCAAAGTGTGCTGTTTCTTCAGTCACCACATGGAGATGGGGTCTGAAGGCATCAGTGCCTTGAATCAACCCTGATCAAGTCAATACCTGCTGGTGGGGCATGTGATTTGATATATGGAGTGCCACCCAGGAAGGATTATTCTGGTGGCGCTGGGTTGGCTAAGGAGACCGTGATTTGGAGATCTGATGCAGCTCCTACAAGTGCCTCCTCTTCATTTGCTCTGTCTCGGGGCCTATTGTATCAGGGACCACTTGTCTTGGAGGACCTGGCTCCCTGAAAGATGGTTAGCATTTATGGACTACTCTCTGGTGGTGGTTTTCCACTCTGCTCAGAGCCCAGAGAAGGTCTGCCAACTTGGCATAAGTGCGGAACTAGTGCCTTGAGTGCTGGTGGGGTACACGGCAGCTGGCTCCTGAGGCAGCCAAGGTGTTGTCTCTGTTGGCCTTTGCTGCAGGATGGTCTGGAGAAGGGCCTTTCTCTTAGCTCCCTGAAGGTTCAGGTGGCAGCTTTGGTCTGTTTCAGAGGTCTGTTGGCTGGTAAGTCTCTATCCTTACACCCGGATGTTTCACACTTTCTTCAGAGAGTTTGGTTTCTGTATCCTTCCTCCAGTCTGTGTTCTCTTTCTGGGATCTATGTCTAGTATTCGGGACCCTGATGTTGGAGGCCTTTGAGCCATTGAAGTGCACTGCTCTGAAGGATTTGATGCTCAAGATGGTCTTCTTGGTTGCGATTTGTTTCACAAGGAGGATTCTGAGCTGCCGGCTCCATCTCGCCAAGATTCTTATCTATCTTTTAAGAACATAAGATATGCCATACTGGGTCAGACCAAGGTCCATCAACAAGCCCAGTATTCTGTTTCCAACAGTGGCCAATCTAGGTCATATGTACCTAGCAGTTTCCCCAAGAGACACATCTTTTTCTGATGAGGCCATTTCCATTTGGCCTTCCTTTTTCCCTGAGGTGATTTCTCCCTTTCATGTGAACCAGGTGGTTTGCCTGCTCTCCTCTAAGGAGCAGGGTTGAGGGAATGGTAAGGATCTTTGATTAGATTGTAAACTCTGATGAGTAGAGACTATGGGGCATGTTTACTAAAATCCGCAAATGTGCGCGCCGCAAAATAGCGCATGGAAACGCGGCACTGAAACGCGAATAAATGCGTTTAAACGCCCCGCACACGTGCGTGTCACCCCCGCATAGGTACGCGGCACACTAACGGGCCCCGTACAAGTGCGGGCCCGCAAATGTCCGATAGAGGCGTGGAACGGCTAAAGAAGGGCGGAGGAAGGCTCCGGAGGGGCGGAGGGACGGGGTCAATGGGTGGAGAGTGGGAGGGGAGAGGCTCCCCGCACAGTATCGGGGCCGAATTTCCATGTAAAAACTACCGCGAGTGAAACACTCGCGGTAGAAAGCATTTAAAGGGAAGAGAAACCATTTCCGTCAGCAATGTACAGCAAAACCGGGGAAACCTGCAAAACGTCAGCAGTGTGATACATGTGCACAGAAGAAAAGTGCAAATAAAAAGCGAAAATGACCACAACAAACAGTTTAAAAATTATAATTCAGCTGGGGAACAGTGCTAGCAATGGGCACAAATAAAAAACACACCCAGGAAAGCTCCAAAAAAAAGGAATGAACCATGGAAAGGTGTATGGAGCGGAGACTCTTCCAAAAAACAAAATCCCCTCTTTTGTAGCTGTCCTGGGAGTGTCCCCCATGTATGTTCATGAAAATCACTGTAGCCCATGTTGGTTATATATTTTCGCCCCTTTCCGTGGTCATGTCTGGGTATTATTTGCATGTTTGTCACCGGACAGGGTGAAGGAGCCCACAGTAAAAATGTGCAGAGCAGGGTGTGTGACCCCATCCTGCCAGGTTTATCATCCCCAGGTATTGCACCATCTCTGTGGCAACAGTGTAGTGCAGTGGACAGAGCCAGTACCTGTAAGACCATAGGGTCACAGGTTCAAATCCCATCTGGGGCCCATGCCAATATATTACCCACCACTAAACAGAGATATGAAAGACACCCCTTTATTGCAGAGAACATAAACATGTTGCAAACATCCTACTTTTACCCCACACCGCACACACATCAGAACAATGGTCATCACCCACATACGAGTCGCCCAAATGCAGTCCTGGAGTGGCTCCACTCAATCAGGCCATATGCTTATGCTAAGAGAAGGACATGCTAGCATGTTGGTGGGACTGTACAGATGGTGTAGAGGGAAGTGCCTGCCAGCCACAGCAGACATTTGACTAGCCAGGTGCAGGCTGGCACCGTCCACTGTAACAGACAGGCCTTGTTGAATGTACAGTCATGGATGTCCCAGGGAACTCAGCCAAGCTGTGGATACACGGTGGTGCAGTGTACACAGAAAGTGTATGAAAGAACAGAAGGTCACAGGTTCAAAGCTCGGCTGGGGATATTGCCAATCATGACCACAAATAAACCGTGGTACTAAGCAAAACCTTTAGGGCAGAGGACAGTGGCATCAGTAAAACCCCTAACATTTAACATCCCAAGCACAGACACCATGAACAGGGTGATCACCTAGAGCAGAGTATCCCAAATGCAGTCCTGGAGGACCACACACCAGTCAGGTTCCATGCTGCCTCTAATACAAATGACTTGTGCTGCATATCTATGTACCACCCTCATGTCATGCAGATGTAGCACATGCATATCCATGAGGGACAGCATAAAATCACAACAGTGTTTGCCACACCATGACATGATGTGGGAAGGCCCGATGAAACGCACCAGCCAACAGGCCCTGACACACCCACACCCACAGGCCGCATTGCACAATGCATCCTGGAAAGGCAGGACAGTGGGCCCTGCCTGTAACCCCCAATAGTAGCAGTTGCATACGTCACCAATGCCACCCCACACCTGGGGACATGGTACACAGCTATCTAATGTTTTCATTGAACACAGTGAAATATGGATGTAGATGCTCAGTACATTTTGCCCATTGAGCACCACATGACAATCATTCAGATGTGGGTTATGTGTGCAGCAGGTCTGTTGTCTGACAGTGTGTACATCCTGGGTGGGTGACCCCCAACAGCTATGTGTAACATACCCATGCCTGTACTGTTCCCAGGACTGGTGTGTCGCCCAGGGCTGCTAAACCACTTGATTGTACCACACAAGACGACCAACCTGGCTAATGGTCACAGCAATGTGAAACATCAACATACACTCTCAAGAAAGGCAGGGCTAAAAAATAGGCATGTTGGAAGGGTTCCCGGCTCATGCAGCATTACATGTGGATGAGTCAACATTGATGAAGGAGAGAGCAGGTGTCCCCACACCAATGGTGATTTCCCCTAGGGCATGCACATGTTGCACAACAGCATGTGTGATTTGTGGGGATGTGCGGAGGACTAGGTAGTCACCCCAAACCCATAATGCACAGCATAGGTAGTTGCGTACATGCACAGTGGATGTTCAACAACTGAGTGGCACCAGCACTAGCAGGGCCTGCAGCATGTTAGCAGAGGAGTACTGGTAGCAGTGGGGTCAGTGGCAGGTGGCCAGGGAAGATGGAGCCAGAGCCCCTGACACGTGGGTGCAGTGGCCCACAACAGAAAGGGCCGCTAGGACAAGCAGACATGCTATTTGCAGGGTCTACATTGACTCTGTGTCCGCAGTGTGGTGCAGGGGACACAGCCAGTGTGTTGTGGAGGCAAAGATAACAAGTTCAACTCCCAGCTGGGGCCACCAGCAACACAGTGCACATATTTTATCCACCAGTTAACCGTTATAGGGAATAAAACCCCCACCTGCAGAGAACAAAAGCATGTTCTGAGGATTGCTATTTTACCATAAGTAGCACATACCCCTCAGAAATATACAACAGCTACAGCTGAGTACACACAATGCAGTACCGGAGGGCCACATGTCAGTTAGCTGTGATGCTGTCCCCAATATAAGGCCACTTTATCATGGTGTTGGACGCCTACTGCTGGCAGAGGGGGCAGTGGCTGCTGCACCACAGCAGATGCTGGCCTAGCCACCCTCATGTGGCTGCAGTCCAATCCACCAGACAGGCACTGTGTGACAAACAGCCATGGACTCCCCCGGGAATGACCTGTTGCTGTGCTAAGACGGTGGTGCAGTACACATAGCAAGTGCCCCAAGAGCAGAAGGCCCCAGGTTCAAATCTCAGCTGGGGCACCTGCCATCCCACGCCCCATATTCTTTTCCATGCAGAAAACCTGTTAGTAAAGACTGGAATTCCCCTGCTGATGACATAAGCGTTGGTCAAGACAACATATTTTACAATAAACAGCCCACACCACATAAACATATGCCTCACCCACAGCACAGTCCCCCAAATGCAGCCATGCAGGGACAAAGAACACTCATGTTTGCTGATGTATCCAATAAAGATGCGTGTGCTGCAAGTTAATTGAACACCACCATGGTATGCATCTGTCTGAGAGGCATACTCATCACGGACATCATGAAAACCTGACCAGTGTGTGTGCCATATTGACTGGCTTTTTGAAAATCTGCCGTAGAGCAGTGGCCAACAGGGGCAGAAACACCTGCACCTGCAGGCCCCAATATCTGAAGACCAATGCAGTGGCAGGATGTCAGGCCCTGTGTGCCCCTCCAAAAACTAGCATGTGCAGACATTACCAATCACACGCTACACATGGCGATACATCACACGCATATCAGAAGCCTGGTATGAGCAGTGAGTGTTAGAAATGCCTATGCCAAGCATAAGCAGATCATCGAGCTGTAACAGACCAACGTCTCAGATGTATCTACAACGTGTGTCAGGTCATGTGCCCTCCAGAGATTAACAGCCTGGAACATTTCACCAAAAGTGTACCCCAATGTTGCCATACCCCCAGTGTGCCCATTACTGTTGCGTTGGTCTCTGCTCCTACATAACAGTACATCGTCTCAATGCTGTCCTAGGTGTAGGGAGTGTGTGTCTGTTGATCCAGTGTGTGCTGGCTGCCAACACCTCCCACAGCCCACAATGATAGCACCGTTGCCAGTATTGGCCTGCAAATGTGCATAATGAGGAGCAAAGTACTCTGGGTATAGAACAGACAGGGTGGCAGGAGCAGGATGCAGCTACACAGGGCAAATGTGCATGCCTAGGACCATGTTGTGCTGTGCTATCACCTCCACAGACATGGTGCCCATAGCATGTACTGTGAGGAGGTAACCCTCACCCCGAACGATCAGTGACCACGCCATGGCTAGGTTACAACATATTGCCATACAGTAGTTCTCTTATGTGATTTCTATGGGTCCTGTATATATGGGGCCCAATCACTGAGTCAACTGCATGGTGGCTGTGCTCACATCCCAGTTAGGGGTGCACAGAGTCTCCCTGGTAGCATGCACCATGGACCGTCAAGCGGCCTGAAAGCAGTTAACATGTGTCTGGCTGGAACACCTTGCAGGGTCAGTAGCTGGGCACACACTGTGCCCTCTGCTGCAAAATGTCAGATGGTGTTGGTTGAGCTGTGTGGCTCTGGCTCTACTGTCTGTCTGCCTGATCTAGACATATGGATATGTTCGAAATTGCAGAGAGTGACCTGTAGGTTCGGTGTACGACAGGCGGAATGAGGTTGCTGGCAACTGCTAGCACCGTAGTTGGGCTACAGAATGTGCATATCATAATATTGTGCAAACGGTGTTTGACAGGGAAGTTCAGGTGGTCAGACACAAATAGCCAATGTGGCCAGAAATCTCCCTACCCTCACAACCCCTTCACATATATCAGGAAGGGCAGGGCACCCACAAAGAATATGCACCCTTGGGTGAGCATTGTAGCCCACAAGGCCCAGATGGGTCAGGGAGATACAGATGCTTGAAGGAGGACTGTATGTGTGTCTGATGTGTCAACCTATCAGACATCATCTGACAACCTGAGCTGATGTTCCTGGCCCTCCCAGCCAGGACAGGTGCTGTGTGTCTCACCTCACACTCAGGGTGAGTACAAGCCACACACACTGTGAGGTTCTGTACCCACTCTGTACCTGCAACACAGAAGGTCCGTGCCCAAAAATATGCCCAGGTGCTGTGTGGTTGCACACCCTATTGTAGGACCATTAGTAGACTGCTGCTGTGCATGTGCAGTGCATCATGGGTGTGAGTGGATTGGCCCCACCCTGTTAACTGCAGCACAAAGTCTGCATAGGTTATATTGCAGACAGCCAGATATCTCATCACAGCCCCAGAGCTGTAGTCCAGTGGTGACTGCAATGCCTCAGAAGCAAAAGGTTGTTGGTTCAAATCCAAAGTGTGGTTGTACAAGGAAAGTATTTTATATATCCTGACATTGGCCCACAGACTCCACCAGTCAGCAGCAGTGCGGGTAAACGTTCAGAAAAACAACATACATTGAACAAGGCAGTGTCACATTAGGCAAATGTTTTTCCAAGGTCCATGGGGGCTGTCAGGCCTGGAACGTGGGTAATGTCCTCTAGTACTGGCAACTTAAACACCATCACAGTGCATTAACCCAGGTACACCCTATAAGGTGGTCTGTGGAGCACCTGCTGCTGACAGCACTGTGAGGATCTCCAAACAACCACCAGTAGCCCACAGTCATGGACTTGTCATTGGCTGCACTCACCAATAAACCCACTGTTTATGGAAGTATGCAACCTCTGGCTCCCCATGCAGCAAGGTTAGGTGTGGGCCACAGCTAGATTGCTAACAACAGATGCCTGGCTGGCCAAAGAGGCAATCATGCAGACTGATGTGTTGCTCCATCAGTGAGAATGGTGTATGACACATGATGTATGCAGCAGTGTGAGTGTCTTGCCACCAGCAGCACCTCTGTAATGTAGAAAGGGCTCTGGGCCAAGTAATAATGTTGCAAAGTATGAAAATATATGCCGTGCACAGCATAGATGTACATGGAAAGCACCATGGCCAATGTTGTAACAAAGTATGATAATGTGAGCTGCCTGAGACAGGCACTCCAGAGCGCAAATGGAAGATGTAACCCATGATGCCAGGTTAAGCAGCCAATGTATCCACCATTGCGCTATATCTCAGCCCCCAGGACTGTATGCCAGCAGATATACCAAAGTTTAATGTGGATTGTGGTGACATGCTGACCACATTGCCCCCTAATGTCTAACACGCAACCTACTTTTCGTGTGTAATGCACATATATGAACCCCCTCAAAACACCTATGGCAACAACCACATCATTGCTGTCTGTACATGGTGAGTCACCACAGAACATAGCCCACTAACACACATAACCCCATATCACCAGGTTGCTTGACCCCTGACGCTGATGGTCTGTTTGCACCCATTGCTATCAGTGTCAGAGCACTACCTGCTATGTGACACACATAGCACACCTCATCTGACAATGGCCCAGGAATCAGGGCATATGTGTCCAGAGGTTCAAGACCACACTGTGTGAACAAGTGAAATACACAATAATTAAAGTCTGTTATAGGGATATGAGAGATACCTTGTAGCTATGTGAGTATGCCAAGAACATGAAACCTATTTCTATTGTTAAATTTAAAACATGTGTATGAATGCTGCGTGCCGGTAATCTTTGCACTTTTCTGGCGCGCAGCAATGCGGAACGCAAGGGCAAGCAGTGATGAGGGCCGCAGCCAAGCGGCGTGCACGTGCGTGCTCCGATATGCGCAAATGCGGAAGTTGCGTCCTTAGCGTTCGCGCGTCTACACGCCCAGAAAACGAAATGGCGTCCAGCAGCAGGAAGCCCGCATTCAGCCATCGTGAGCTGTGCCTCCTGGCCTCCCTTATTGGGCCAACACAAAAGCGGCTTTTCCCAGGGCCCTCCAGGAGGAGAAACATGGGGAAGGTGCTGAGGGCCTGGGAGAGGGTGACCCGGCGCTTCAACCGTGAGGCAGACCACCCACGTGAGGTAAGTGAATGGCCACAGGTCACAAAACCATATACACAGACAGGGTTAATGTCAGCTGTCCATGCTGTTGTGTGTAAGTAGTCTAGATAAAGTACGTGTAGCAGGGTAACCACATGCCATATGCATTGTGTAACACATCTGAGTGGTTGCCCATGTAGCCATTTTCAGATCCATGTGGCCACAGAGGGCATGATGACCCCCTGGCGTCATGACAGCTGCTGGTATTGATGCACTACAGACCACTGTAACACAGCTAGGCCAACCATCTGCCTAAGGAGTGTCTAGAATCACCATGTGCTGATGGCGGTATCTGCATCTGGAGGGTAACACATAGGGGCAACCATCAGGGGTCGTGGAACCTTCAGCACAAGGGCCCTGACGCACACAGGTGCCCAGGGGTCGTTTACAAATGTTGTATAATACATCCCCCTCCCCTCAGGGGTCCAGAGAGCCATTCAAAGTGTGCCCTGGCAACCTGGAGATATGGATCTGTGTCCTAATGTACTTTGAAACATAACCCATATCTCCAGGAGGTCAGAGCGCCCATCCAAGTGGGTCCTCTATCACCCTGGAGCTATGGATCTGTGTCCTAATGTAGTTTGAACCCTCCTCCCTAACTCCAGGAGGTCAGAGAGCCCATCCAAGTGGGTCCTCTATCACCCTGGAGCTATGGATCTGTGTCCTAATGTAGTTTGAACCCTTCTCCCTACCTCCAGGTGTGCAGAGAGCCCATCCAAGTGGCTTCTCCATCACCCTGGAGCTATGGATCTGTGTCCTAATGTAGTTTGAACCCTCCTCCCTAACTCCAGGAGGTCAGAGAGCCCATCCAAGTGGGTCCTCTATCACCCTGGAGCTATGGATCTGTGTCCTAATGTAGTTTGAACCCTTCTCCCTACCTCCAGGAGGTCAGAGAGCCCATCCAAGTGGCTTCTCCATCACCCTGGAGCTATGGATCTGTGTCCTAATGTAGTTTGAACCCTCCTCCCTAACTCCAGGAGGTCAGAGAGCCCATCCAAGTGGGTCCTCTATCACCCTGGAGCTATGGATCTGTGTCCCAATGTAGTTTGAACCCTCCTCCCTAACTCCAGGAGGTCAGAGAGCCCATCCAAGTGGGTCCTCTATCACCCTGGAGCTATGGATCTGTGTCCCAATGTAGTTTGAACCCTTCTCCCTACCTCCAGGTGTGCAGAGAGCCCATCCAAGTGGCTTCTCCATCACCCTGGAGATATGGATCTGTGTCCTAATGTAGTTTGAACCCTCCTCCCTAACTCCAGGAGGTCAGAGAGCCCATCCAAGTGGGTCCTCTATCACCCTGGAGCTATGGATCTGTGTCCTAATGTAGTTTGAACCCTCCTCCCCAACTCCAGGAGGTCAGAGAGCCCATCCAAGTGGCTTCTCTATCAGCCTGGAGCTAGGGTTGTGTGTCCTAATGTAGTTTGAACCCTCCTCCCCAACTCCAGGAGGTCAGAGAGCCCATCCAAGTGGCTTCTCTATCAGCCTGGAGCTAGGGTTGTGTGTCCTAATGTAGTTTGAACCCTTCTCCCTACCTCCAGGTGTGCAGAGAGCCCATCCAAGTGGCTTCTCCATCACCCTGGAGATATGGATCTGTGTCCTAATGTAGTTTGAACCCTCCTCCCTAACTCCAGGAGGTCAGAGAGCCCATCCAAGTGGGTCCTCTATCAGCCTGGAGCTATGGATCTGTGTCCTAATGTAGTTTGAACCCTCCTCCCCAACTCCAGGAGGTCAGAGAGCCCATCCAAGTGGCTTCTCTATCAGCCTGGAGCTAGGGTTGTGTGTCCTAATGTAGTTTGAACCCTTCTCCCTACCTCCAGGTGTGCAGAGAGCCCATCCAAGTGGCTTCTCCATCACCCTGGAGCTATGGATCTGTGTCCTAATGTAGTTTGAACCCTCCTCCCTAACTCCAGGAGGTCAGAGAGCCCATCCAAGTGGGTCCTCTATCACCCTGGAGCTATGGATCTGTGTCCTAATGTAGTTTGAACCCTTCTCCCTACCTCCAGGAGGTCAGAGAGCCTATCCAAGTGGCTTCTCCATCACCCTGGAGCTATGGATCTGTGTCCTAATGTAGTTTGAACCCTCCTCCCTAACTCCAGGAGGTCAGAGAGCCCATCCAAGTGGGTCCTCTATCACCCTGGAGCTATGGATCTGTGTCCCAATGTAGTTTGAACCCTTCTCCCTACCTCCAGGTGTGCAGAGAGCCCATCCAAGTGGCTTCTCCATCACCCTGGAGCTATGGATCTGTGTCCTAATGTAGTTTGAACCCTTCTCCCTACCTCCAGGTGTGCAGAGAGCCCATCCAAGTGGCTTCTCCATCACCCTGGAGCTATGGATCTGTGTCCTAATGTAGTTTGAACCCTCCTCCCCAACTCCAGGAGGTCAGAGAGCCCATCCAAGTGGCTTCTCTATCAGCCTGGAGCTAGGGTTGTGTGTCCTAATGTAGTTTGAACCCTCCTCCCCAACTCCAGGAGGTCAGAGAGCCCATCCAAGTGGCTTCTCTATCAGCCTGGAGCTATGGATCTGTGTCCTAATGTAGTTTGAACCCTCCTCCCCAACTCCAGGAGGTCAGAGAGCCCATCCAAGTGGCTTCTCTATCAGCCTGGAGCTAGGGTTGTGTGTCCTAATGTAGTTTGAACCCTTCTCCCTACCTCCGGGTGTGCAGAGAGCCCATCCAAGTGGCTTCTCCATCACCCTGGAGATATGGATCTGTGTCCTAATGTAGTTTGAACCCTCCTCCCTAACTCCAGGAGGTCAGAGAGCCCATCCAAGTGGGTCCTCTATCACCCTGGAGCTATGGATCTGTGTCCCAATGTAGTTTGAACCCTCCTCCCTAACTCCAGGAGGTCAGAGAGCCCATCCAAATGGGTCCTCTATCACCCTGGAGCAATGGATCTGTGTCCCAATGTAGTTTGAACCCTTCTCCCTACCTCCAGGTGTGCAGAGAGCCCATCCAAGTGGCTTCTCCATCACCCTGGAGCTATGGATCTGTGTCCTAATGTAGTTTGAACCCTTCTCCCTACCTCCAGGTGTGCAGAGAGCCCATCCAAGTGGCTTCTCCATCACCCTGGAGATATGGATCTGTGTCCTATTGCAGTTGCAAGCCTCCCCCTTACCTCCAGGAGTGCTGAGAGGCCATCCAAGTGGGTTCTCAATCACCCTGGAGATTTGTATGGATGTGCCAGTGTAGGCTGACCCATCCACCAATCCCCAGTTGTCTGCCCAGCCCATCACAGTGTGCCACAGTCACCCTGGTGATATGATGCAGGGTGAGGATGGCGTTCAGTCAATCATCTGTACCTCATGCAGTCCTGACTCATGCACATGGCGTCCAGGGTGTCACCATATTGCAATGCTGTATCTTGCTGATGATGTGCCCTAGGACACCCAAGACCCTGGTGGCTGATAGCTGATTGTAACAGAGGGTATGTTAGTCTGATCTGTCACATAGGGTATAGTGGTCTGGTTGCACCTCACACTCGCTCTATGTGGCACATAGTCCAACACACGCACTGTAGATGTATGGACATGTTATGGTAGATGCAGATACGGATGTGCGTCAACAATATCTATCACACATTAGCCTCGAGATGGACGTCAAAAGCCTTGCGAGAGGGACATGTCCACAGCTATGTATGCAGAATTAGGTTTCACCTCCCCAAACGCACCCAGGCACAATGACCCTTTCTGTACATGTACCTCACAGATGCCCCTGGGGGGTTCCAGACACACATCCAGGTTGCACACAACAGCCTATAATCCACACATGTACAGGGGCAGAAAAAGCACATATCGGTGTAATGTGTCATTGCCCGTAGTGTGTGCAGGCACATCTCATATAACCCTCAAGGACACAGGTCAGAGGAACATAACAACACCGGAGAGGCTAGAAGGTGACAGATGCATGTCCACCGTCGCCAGTATGCTGTGTCTAACAGTCGGCAAGGTAGGTCTGATGTAGCTATCAGTAGCCCTATGACATACAGGACACACAACTCATGTGGTAGGTCAGGTAATGACATCCATGGCCATGTAGATATCCACGTGTCATGGACCTGCCCCCTGCCACGGTGCATAGGGCAAACCACCCAATGTCACATGTATGTTAAAACAAACATGTTTGCTGGTAGATCAGGGTGCCATTGCATTTGGATTGCATGACATGTAGAGATAATGTGACCACACATGTATCTAAAGTAATACCTACTGGTTTAAGGCCTCTGCATGGACATGCACATTGGCCAAACAAATGTGGCATGGCAAAGCCATGTCTGTCAAGGGTGCCAAAGGGAAACATCCCCATGCGCTCAGGGAGACACGGACATTGCACATAGGTGTCACTGCACACATGTCCACACCCACATTGAGGCATGTATGTGGCACTGGGGACAGATAATCACCTGCAAAAAGCATGAATGCCTTGACCCATATCTGTCTGAGATGCAGTGTGGAAGACAGCATGCGACTGCTTCCCACCATCCACTATAAAAGCATATGGGAGTACCCCACAGCTCATGTGGCCTGCCCTGATGCAAACCCCAATTGCTGCTCCCCAGTGCATAATGTCACGCAAAAATATCATCTCTGTGTCCGTCTAAGTGCAATACACCTGCATGTTAAATCAACCCCTGTGTGTGTCTCTGCTGAGGTCTCCACTAACGGCGACACTGGTGTATCTGATACCCCAGCACTAGTAGCTGTGTGGACATGATCCACAAACAATACCAGGGGAACAGTGAGAATGACACTATTACGTTGCTCCACTATGTATGCATAGGGCCAAACCATGCCATCAGCATGGAGAACACACCATGTGCCGGAGGACATGAGCCAGGAGTGCCAATCACTCTCTGGTCACTGTCAGCCATGCCTAGTGTGCTGAATGCCAAGGGCCTACATGTGACCTGTCACCATGAGTGACCAGTGGGATGGCATCCAGGGGTGGTGTCTGACCGAGCCGCCCAGCCATGCGCACCCCCCCCCCCCCACCCCACAATGTGGTTGTGTTGGTAGCCATTTCCCCTGTGGAGCGCCATGTGTCCTGTGCATCACATCTAGACCAACATAATGTGGCATGATCACAGAGGGCCACAAACCCCACAACATCGGGATGCCCTGGCAGTGGCACTGACAAATGCAGTCTGTCACAACAGCTCTGGTGTTACCACCAGGCCCAACAAAGTGAGTCAGTAACCACAATACCAGTGGGGAGTCGGGATATGCGTCATAACACCACGTGCTGTGCATTGGGGCATGGGATGTGTCCATGACAACTGCAACGGCATAGCAGGTGTCACTAGCACACACATTGATGTGCCAAAGACGCGGGCCTGCAGCCATCCCTAATACACCAGGGCACCGGACAACACCCCAGGCCACACTTATTGTGTCATTGGCACACACAAAGTTTTGGCGCACAGCATGGGCATATGGACCATCAATGCAGATGTTTATTGTGTGGGACACATTGGTTCCACGTAACCTCTGGCACTACGCACCTGTGTCCCCAAACCGCACGCTCCCAAAAACCACAGGGACAATATATGTCCAATCCACCTAGGTGCATAGTGAATGGGACAGCTCAGAGTAGAGTAATGTAAATTGCAAGAGGGTGCCTGCATGTCCAAAAAGGAAAATAGTCTCACCCTAAGATCAGACCCACTGGGGGCTGCCCTGGCCTGTGGCCATGCTCCACTCAGTTGCAGTCAGAAATGAGGTACAACACAGGGGACATGAGGCTGACAACCATCAATATCCACATACGCCAAGGGAGGGTGCCACCCTGGCTGGACATCAAGACATACAGGATAACACCCTGAACAGGAGGGGATATACCCCCCAAACCCTACCCACATGGCACATATTGAGATAATAACTATGCAGCGTTAAACGTTTCCTGTGGTGCCAAATTGAATGCCCCCTGTGCACCCCATTGTGGTGTAGGCGGTTATGCTCACAACACAATGTCACAGATTACATGTCGTCAGACACTCTGTTAGTGGCGTATGAACAGTGCTGCCTTGGCTGCCGTGTGTGCCATGGATCCCTGCTCTCACACAGGATACTGTCCCAAACAATGTTGCAGGGGATGGCCTGGATGGCGTCTGAAGAACATGTAGAGCACCTAGATGTGGCCCTCCCATATGACATGGGGGAGGTATGGGTAGCGCCTGTCAGTAATGCTTGTTTCGAGGGTAAATGATGGCAACAGGGTATCATTGGGCTTGTGTGGACACATAGGGTGAGTCCCTGCCCTTGACATTGTGGCATATGCTCCGAAAGTGACATGTCTGTCACACGATAATGTCTGATACACCCACTGTATGTGTGTCTAACTGTCATGGACAAAGTGACAGCAAGGATCCATGAGGTGGATGCTGACAGGTCTGTCCTGGCCAGGGGGGCCAAACAGTACTACCCAGCAAATGGAAGGCCAACAATGACTACACACTGTGCAGCACAACCTTAGCCCAGCAGTCATATGGCCATCATGGCCCACACCCAGCTCTACCTGTGAGAAATGTACATGTTCCACACTAGAACACATCTGGAAAACACCCAGCCGTAGCTTGTACAGTAGTAATAGCAACCAGAGGACATCCCAGCACCTGGTCAGGTACATCCCCACCCCCCTGCAAACCACTGAAACAGATATGGGACAGCTCATGATCCCCATGTCCCCGCATGCATGTGTGTTGCGACACACCATAGGAGGCCTGGACACTGTCAACCATGGGAGGTGGCCCATGCAAAAGACCCAAACACACCCACCCTGCACAACACAACGTGAGGACAAATCCCAGAATATGACCCCAGCATGCCTTGTGGGAGATTTGCAAACTAGCTTACAAGGGGTACAAGTGGGGGCACCGCAACAGGCGGGTTGTGTATTACACAGCCCCAATATGCACCTAACTGAGACTACATGAGGGCACAGACACATAGGGATGCGATGTGTTATGATGATGCTGTGAAACACCAAGTACACACATGGCCGTCCCTGAGGCAACACCCATAGGGGGTGACCCAGAAGCCTACTGTGTAGGTGAGCTGCCCCACAGGGGACACACACTATGGGAATCAGACAGTGGCAATGGCTCAGAGTTGGTCACCTCCATCGGTCACCATGTCCTGCCTGTTCCAGGAAACATCAGACACACACACCTTTGACAGCTGCTGTCATTGCACAGCAGGGACATGACCTGCAATGCACACCATGTCCCCTAGGTGATCTATTCCCCCCCTCATCCCCTCTGTCTCTGTGACGTCCCACCTATGGCCACTCGTCTCCACCCATGTCTCTCACTGTCACTCCCACCAGTCCACCGTTGTGGTGTGGTGTTGTGGGGATATGGGTGAGGAGCAGCATGCAGTCACCTTGTGATGCTGTTGTGTGCTGCCCTACATGACAGTGCAGGTGGATGTAAGCTATGCTCATGTCATACCGCTGTGACACCTATGTGCTAACCTATTTGCACATATGGGAGGGACTGACTGCTGGAGGTGCGTTACTATGCTCTACATGCCACAAACAGCAGGGGTGTGGGAGAAGCATGATGCGGGCCAGACAAGGCAAAGTATATTTACCCATAGCCCCAGTGACAGGTGGTATGTGTTACAGCCTATAGAAAAAGTCGTTCACTATCAACTCCAAAAATGCAGAGGAATAGTATTCTTCAACTTGCCTTACCAGCCAATCACTCAAGTGTAAAACAAGGTCTCAGATTTTACAAGTGCTACTTCCTGACAATCGTCATGGAAGAAAAAGCACATCAATACATCAACGACCTTGTATGGATTAACTTAGAGTGAACCAGTCCTATTAATCAAAACATATATTCCAACACTTTACTCAAACACTTCAAAGAACTGGGCTAGACTTTTAACTGTTTCTACTAGTGTCTTTTTTTTCCATCGAGTGAGCCAGTCAATGAATGATTCAATAGTTCTATGAACTTTTCACTTGAAAAGGCTGGCTGAACTTATCATGACTCGGTAATTATTTCTCCTGATCCCGACGCTTGCCTCAGGTACCAATCTAGTGTTTCTCTTCTAGGGTTCCTCAGGGGATCCTGTTATAAACTTTTATCGATGTTCTAATAAAACAGAAAATGGAAATATTAGCTAAAACCCCTCATACCACACCTCCACCAACATTAATCTTACACTAATAACAAACCACCATTAAAAATCCATTAAAAAGCCTTACCAATGATGCTGCCAACGTTACAATTTCAATCGAAACCCTTCTTGCTCTAACTCCATTCTTTCTCTCGGGTCGAAAAAACGCCGCGCATGCGGGGTAAAGCTCCCCCACCATATTTAAAACCCCACTAATTACCATAACCTCCTCCTACAAGACGAGCTTACTCGAATGTAACGAAACCACAATCCTTCTAATGTAGCAAAAAAAAAGGAAGAAAAGAAAAAATACTCCTAACTACTTGTAAAAAAACACCCAAAATTGCAAAAAATACAAAAATTACAATAGTTCCAAGCTACGTGTCAGTTCATGTGATCGAATCACAACATTTCCTCTCACCATAATAACATAAAGTTATTGTGCCAACAGTTGAAAATTTCAAAAAGCGGATTCTATCTAAATCCTTTGTATTATTAACTGCACACCGACCAATCTATCGCTACGTTAAGGCCATAAGGTTCCACTGTGTTTAACTTAAATATCCAACGTTGTTCACGCCTAAGCAATTCCAGGTCTAGAGTCCTGCCACAGTTACCTCTCTGCACTTGATCTATGCAGAGACAACGTAAATCTTGGAATTCATGACGCTCAAGTAAACAGTGCCGCACAATCGGGGCTTCCTGCACTTTATGTTTTAATCTACTCTTGTGCTCACGCAGACGTGTTTTAAACTGGCGTGAAGTCTTGCCTATATAGGCCAGTCCACAGGGACACAGGAGTAGATACACTATATTAGTTGACTCACATGTAGTGGAAAACCGCAACTGTACTGTCTGTACTGCGTAATGGAATTCCGAGACTGTTAGAGTAATTGAACACATTTCACAGTTCCCACAAGCCTGGTGGCCCTTCATTCTCAATGTGGGAAACGCTTCCAATGGGCCTATCACTGCTGGACTTAACCTTTCTTTTAAATTACGGTCCCTCTGCCATACACATTGTCTGAAAGCCCTGGGACAACTGACAAAACATTACTATGTTTTTTAATTATTTGCTGGATCGCTACGCTCAAAGGGGAATATTTAGTAATTAAATTAACGTTGTTCACATCGACATCACTACAGCCAGGTGTCACCCGTTTGTGCAAAAGTAAACTTCTACGATTATAGAGTGCCCTATGATACGCTCTACGCACGATCTTACCGGGATATCCCCTCTCTAGAAATTGTTTACTAAGTTGTCTGGACTTATGCTTGTAGTCCCTCTTATCAGAACAGTTCCTCCGGAACCGTAAAAATTGGGAGAGTGGGAGACTCTCCTTCAAACGTTGAGGATGCAAACTCCTAAAATGTAGGAAAGTGTTTCGATCTGTCGATTTTCGATATACTGAGGTCTCCCAACCTTCACTACCTCGAGTGACCAGGACATCCAGATATGTTAAAGTGTCCCTGTGATAGACATGAGTAAACTTAATGTTGGTATCTAATCGGTTAATCCAGTCTATGAAATTTAAAAGGGAACCCTCAGTCCCCTTCCACAGTAAGAAGATGTCGTCTATATAGCGGCGCCATTCTAAAATGTTAGGGATATACGGGGAAGACTCTAGCCATTGACGTTCAAATTGTGCCATGTAGAAATTGGCTACTGAAGGGGCGCAAGTTGCGCCCATAGCCACTCCGGAAATCTGTTGATACAGAATACCCTGGAACGTGAAATAATTTTGAAAAATCGCTTTACGTGCTAGATTCAACAGAAAAGTGAGTTTCTCTTCTGACATATCTTCCCTCTGTACCAATTCACTCTCAACCACTTGTAATGCTGCCCCTTGTGGGATGCTCGTGTAAAGGGACACTACATCTAGAGATACTAATATAACCTCCTTATTACAAGACCATTGGTTCATATCTCTTAATATGGTCAAAAAATGAGTTGTGTCTCTCAGGTAAGATGGAATTTTAATTAACAGAGGCCGCAAAAAAGAATCAAGAAAAACAGATAGTGGCTCTAGGACACTCCCCCTCGTAGAGACAATAGGTCTACCAGGGGGTAGTTCCAAGTTCTTATGGATCTTAGGTACAGTATAGAATTTAGCAGTCACTGGATCTAAAACATTTAAATAGCGATATTCTTTCTAGTAATCAATTTTGCTTGTAACGCTTCCAAAGTTATATTTTTAATTTCTTGCTGCAATATTTCTCTAGGATCAGATTCTAAGATCTTATAAACAGTTGTATCTTGTAGCTGGGACAGAGCTTCTGAAATGTAATAGTCTCTCGTCATCACGACCACAGCTCCTCCCTTATCTGCTCGCCTTATTACTATATCAACCCTCTTCTGTAAATCTAAAAGAGCAGAATTTTCTTCTTTAGATAGCGCAGTGTGATATGAGAAATGAGTTCGTTCCAGTTCTTGTACATCTCGCCATACTAATCTTTTAAACACTTCTATTGCTGGAGGAATCGGACTTGGGGGAGACCATGTGGATTTAAGAGGTAACTGTCCCTGATTAGATGTCCCCGTCTCAGCTAGTGTAGAAACTGATGAATCCTTTGTAGAGAAATAACTTTTAAGATGAAGTTTTCTTACCAGACCTTCAAGGTCAACTCGAAATTGAAACAAATCAAAACTGATACTAGGAACGAATGATAGACCTTTATTCAATATAGCCAGAGACGTCTTGGATAACTCAATACCGGATATATTCACCACTAGATCTTCTCCTGGAGAATTCATTTCCTTCTGCCCGTCGCTCGTTCCCGTTGTTTGGTTTTGTCGGGTTCTGATTTTTTCTTGCTCTTGTCCTCCCTGTCGTTGTCTAAAAAACTTTTCCCTATTTTGGAGGAGGAACTAGAGTCAGATGACGTTAAGTCCTCTGAGGTATCTTCAAAACTGACACGTTTTTTAGTTCTTCTCCCACTCCGTTTAGTGTTCATCCACGGATATATGTATCCCACCGTATAGTCCATGTGATCTCTTTGCAATTTCTTCACTTTTTTGGCCATCACTTCTTGATACAAAGCCAAAATTTGTTTCTGTTGGTCTTCCAACTTCGTGCCATACATTTCTTCCGTTTCAGCTGCTTTTAAAACTTCTTGTGTGGCTGTTATCTTCGCAGTTATGTTATCTAGCTCTTTTTTAGTGGTGTCCACAATAAGGACCATGAGGTCAAGGGAACACTTATTGAGAATTTTGTTCCACCGCTCAATAAAATCCATTTCCATTGCTGGCATCCGTGGTTCTTTATATACTCTTAAACCTCTTGGTATTTGTTGACGGTTGATGTATTCAATAAGTGAGAGACGGTGTAAATCTATCCTGACTTTCTTCTTTTGTAACTGAAGCAGTGAATCCCAAGTGGTTTCGTTTTGTAAAGCAGCTTGGGGATCCGGCCGGGTAAACGGGGTTTTGTCTTTAGTGAGACCTGATATGTAGTCTTGAGTAAAACTCAATACATCTTGCCACGCTGTCTGACCATCCATTGTTGTATAATTACACTAAATCACGGTCTTCTTAGGAACGATTTGATACAGCCTATAGAAAAAGTCGTTCACTATCAACTCCAAAAATGCAGAGGAATAGTATTCTTCAACTTGCCTTACCAGCCAATCACTCAAGTGTAAAACAAGGTCTCAGATTTTACAAGTGCTACTTCCTGACAATCGTCATGGAAGAAAAAGCACATCAATACATCAACGACCTTGTATGGATTAACTTAGAGTGAACCAGTCCTATTAATCAAAACATATATTCCAACACTTTACTCAAACACTTCAAAGAACTGGGCTAGACTTTTAACTGTTTCTACTAGTGTCTTTTTTTTCCATCGAGTGAGCCAGTCAATGAATGATTCAATAGTTCTATGAACTTTTCACTTGAAAAGGCTGGCTGAACTTATCATGACTCGGTAATTATTTCTCCTGATCCCGACGCTTGCCTCAGGTACCAATCTAGCGTTTCTCTTCTAGGGTTCCTCAGGGGATCCTGTTATAAACTTTTATCGATGTTCTAATAAAACAGAAAATGGAAATATTAGCTAAAACCCCTCATACCACACCTCCACCAACATTAATCTTACACTTATAACAAACCACCATTAAAAATCCATTAAAAAGCCATTAGAAGGATTGTGGTTTCGTTACATTCGAGTAAGCTCGTCTTGTAGGAGGAGGTTATGGTAATTAGTGGGGTTTTAAATATGGTGGGGGAGCTTTACCCCGCATGCGCGGCGTTTTTTCGACCCGAGAGAAAGAATGGAGTTAGAGCAAGAAGGGTTTCGATTGAAATTGTAACGTTGGCAGCATCATTGGTAAGGCTTTTTAATGGATTTTTAATGGTGGTTTGTTATTAGTGTAAGATTAATGTTGGTGGAGGTGTGGTATGAGGGGTTTTAGCTAATATTTCCATTTTCTGTTTTATTAGAACATCGATAAAAGTTTATAACAGGATCCCCTGAGGAACCCTAGAAGAGAAACGCTAGATTGGTACCTGAGGCAAGCGTCGGGATCAGGAGAAATAATTACCGAGTCATGATAAGTTCAGCCAGCCTTTTCAAGTGAAAAGTTCATAGAACTATTGAATCATTCATTGACTGGCTCACTCGATGGAAAAAAAAAGACACTAGTAGAAACAGTTAAAAGTCTAGCCCAGTTCTTTGAAGTGTTTGAGTAAAGTGTTGGAATATATGTTTTGATTAATAGGACTGGTTCACTCTAAGTTAATCCATACAAGGTCGTTGATGTATTGATGTGCTTTTTCTTCCATGACGATTGTCAGGAAGTAGCACTTGTAAAATCTGAGACCTTGTTTTACACTTGAGTGATTGGCTGGTAAGGCAAGTTGAAGAATACTATTCCTCTGCATTTTTGGAGTTGATAGTGAACGACTTTTTCTATAGGCTGTATCAAATCGTTCCTAAGAAGACCGTGATAAGGTGGTATGTGTTGACACCAGACAACGTTTGCATATCCACAGGTGGAGGACCTGAGGAACAAGGGGCGCGAACTTCGCCAGTACCACCCCGAGTTCCTGGCACGTGCCTGCAGGGAGCGGGAGCACCGCCACGATGGTGAGTATTGGAAGGGCAAAATCACAGGTTCAGGTGGGCCATAGGGCCACCAGCCTGTCTCTCGCCTGTATCTGCACATTCGGTATGTGTCACACATGGACGTGCCCTGATGTATGTCATCCTTCACAGACAGTGATGCCAGCGATGCCTCCCCACACACCTCTGCGTACTGTTTACACAGGCCCACCACCCGGCGCACAACAGAGGAGGAGGAGGAGGAGGAGGATGACCAGCCCAGAGGGATGTGTCAGCAGCAGGAGCAGCAAGATGCAGGCCCTGAGAGGGCAGATGTGGTGGTGGTGTCCTCCTCCAGTGATGTGGGGGAGGACGAGGCAGAAGGCAGCAGCCACACCCCTAACCAGGGGCAGCACCGAGATGGGACAATGGGGGGTGCAGGGGAGAGGGGCAACGGGGGCAGGGGTGCGGGCAGGGAGGGGGGAGTTGGGGTGATTGTCTGGGCAGGGAGGGTGGGGGGTGGGTGTGGAGGGAGCGGGGAGGGGTTGGAGGTGGGTGGGGGGGAACACAGCCCAGCAGAGGGCCACCGGGGCACCAGTCCGGCACTGCAGGCGTCTGCACGGCACGGACGTGAGCACGATCGTGCGGCATCCAGGGCCACTGGCACACCTCATGCTAATGCCAGCACACAGATCACAGCCAATGTGTGTCTGTGTGCTGGCAGGTGTATCCACGATGTGTTTGTGGCCCTGGATGACGTACGACGCGACATCCATGTCGTGTACCACGCCCTGCAGTGTCTGACTGGGGCTGTTCGGCAGGTGGCTACTGATGTGGTGCATCTGGCATCCCGATGGCCACCTGCCGAAGAGCGTGACAGGTACCACGGCTGGCACCTGTGATGCCCCTATGTGCCCTCTGCTGCGCTGTGTTTCCCCCGCCCCCACGTTATGCACCTGTTTATGTTGGGCATGTTGCCCATTGTGTGTTGTATTGGCTGTTAATAAATATGTTATGACCCTGCCTCGCTGGTCATGTGTTTACCTCACACACACAACATGTACGCAAGCATGGGACAGGTCCATACACCTGGTTGGACATGTAACGTAGCCATGGCCATCATAATGTTACCAGCACCACATGCGTAGCTGTGTGATAAACATGTGTGCATAGAAATGGGACATGGGTAGCCACAGGTTATGTTGCTGTTAATATCTCCCACCTAAACAGTCATGTCACAGGGATGTGTCTGTCACAACACCAATTGCTGGTGCAGAGCAGCATCATACAGACACCTGACACCCATGTGTGCCTCTGACACATGTGTGCCATGGAGGGGCGGGACACGCATGACATCCCTGCCAAGGACAGGGCCAATGGGCACATAGCCTCCCCCAATGTGCACAGTTTAAGGGGGTGGGAACGGGGAATGCCCAAGATAGTGTTGCTGTAACCCTGGAGCTGGCCAACATGTGCTATTGGGCCTATGTGTACATCGGTGTATTGCAGCCAAGGGGCAATGAACAAATCGTATGCATTTACGGACTGCCAGGCAATGGCATGTGTGCAGTAATACATGACAGTATGAACACCCCGGCAACAACGGTCCGGGTCTCAACTCTTCTGGCCACGGTCAAGGCATGCATGTGCACACAACCTATGGTATACAAGGGAAACACATTGGACTGAGACGTAGTAGGTATGCAATGTCACCGTAATATGTAATGCGCTATTGACGACGGCGTGGCCTCCCACGTCTGCCACGCCGCAAGACATGTCCCCCTGCAGCTGGCCACACCCGGTCATCCTGTGGCAGGGGTGGTGGTGGTGGTGGCGGTGTTGGCGGCGGGGGCGGTGGTGCCATCCTTTCCAGGGCAGCTTGGATGCAGTCCATGGCCACACACATCCTCCCAAATGGCATTTCTTGGATGTCGTGGCGCAGATGCACCACCTCCTGTATGAGGCGTTCACCAGTGTGCCGTATAGCTGCAAGTTCCTGACGAATGCCTGTGTGGGGAACAGATGGTGGTCAGTGAGATACCTGTGGCGGGTACAATTGTCAAGCACAACTAGGCAACACATCTCACACAAATTCCCTTTGCATGGTACAAACTGTACTATTGAAATACATATTGTGATGTAAGGAAACATTATAAAAAGGTGTAGGCCATGGCCACACACAGGACATGCACCATGTATGTGATGTGAGGCACAGACACAGGGATATACCGTCTGCGCAAAAACAACAACGTCCATCAGATGTACCGGTACTATCAGAGACAGACAGCAAATAAGTGTCCATTGTGTGGGTGGCTGGAGGGTGTGGGAGTGACTGCAACAACACCAGGGGATACACAATGAGTAAGAGATATGGGATGCATACAGGCAGACAATGTTGGGGTAGAGCAGACGGGCACACACACCATGGCCATGTGACCAGTGCAGTGCTCATGACAATGAGCGATGGGGTGTGAACAGCAGTTCCCAGAACATCCCCAGGGCTGAACCACAACTCCCACATGTGGCTGACAGCTAAGGTTATCTCACACCACCCACCCCTCCCGGGGGTGACCCCAGTGGGCAGATAACAGTGCATGTACACCTTGGGGCCCATGTTGCGTGCTGGCAAGGGCCATGGTGATGTTGTTATACTGCAGCACAGGGTCCCAGACGCCAGCCGTACATGTACAGGGGTATGCTAGGCATGCAAATGCTAGTGGCAGGCCTCAGATGGGAGTGTTGAGCCCCAGATATAGGGGGGTGGGGCATCCCTGATTGTGCCTGGCAGCAGGCGTGGCAGGAGTGAGGTGTGCATCGGGTCACAACACATCACGGGCCCTATTGACATGTGGTGTTCCACGGTGCAATATTAGCAGCCATGCAAATGTACACATCAGTGTTGCATATGGTATTGCTCCGGGTGGCACACAGCCCTGGGTAGGGAAGGGGACAAAGGGTGTACCTGTACATGGGGGATGGCTCACCTATGCATAGATCCCAAAGGGAACATAGATCACAAACACACACATCCAATGCTAGCCTACAGGCACACCCAGTCGCCACTTACACGGTAGGGTGAGAGAAGGTGTACGCAGTGAGGGCGGTGACATGGCAGACATTTAAACAGTGTCATTCTGCAGGTGAGGGTAGCCCAGGGCATACACCAACCACGAGACAATGTATTGTGGAGGCAAGAGCCAGGTGAGCACAATGAGACAGGTTAAGCAACGTAGTCGAGTAGTGGAAACAGCAATGCAGGGCTAAGACATCTTGGTATCCCAAAGGGGATAACCGGAACCTACAAGGCAAGTAGCAGGGTCAGAGGGGAGAATGCAACCTGTGATGATCTCAACTACTACAGCTGTCACTTGGAGACCAACCGTACAAACCACGGGCAAGGGCCCAAACATTTCCCACGGCCTAGGAATGGAATGACGTCAGGAAGCACGTTACAACACACGTCACCTATGTATGATCCCTCAGGGGGAAGAGGGCAGGTGTCTGTGACACAGTTCCAAAGGGAGGAGGAGATCCCTAGTGGGCGAATTAGCAGTTTGCTCTCATCAAGCCCCAGGCCAGATGTTCCTGGATGTATACCACCCCCTGGGTCGCACAGCACAGAGGGGGAGCTAGCAGTTGCATTTGGCACACAAACATCAGTATCCCCTGGTCATGTCAGGGAATGTGCCTTTGCCAGGAGCAATGTATATCATCTGTAGTGGGTGTGGTGGGTCGAAATATAGAATGTGTCTCTGCCTTCTATAGGCCATTGTGGACGCCAGGGGAAGGTGAGCACAACCTCACCTGTCCATACAGCCATTGGTCACATGCTGGACCTGTATGAGACTGCTGTTCACCTTCCTGACTACCATGCCGCATGGCATCACAAGCTATTCCCCAGCGGATGAGCGCAACTGTACATACATGCTTGACTGGGCATGTTACAGTGAGTGTGAACTGCTTTGTTCAGGTGAACTGACTGGAACTGCAATGTCACGAGGGTGAGGAATAGGCTGCTGCTGTAGCAGTTTTCCGTTTCCTTTGGGAGATGTGTGTTTGGGATGTTGGATCTTTTGTCTGTTTGGGGTTAGGGGAACCTATACCGGGTCTGCCTGTATACCTGGTGACCCCAAAACACAACTTATGCTCATCACATGTTACCTGTGTGATGCCATACAGTTTGGACTGCATTTAGTGTCCCCCACAACCACATCACCTGATGGCCGCATCCACAATGCTGATGCAAGGACACGTAATATGGCCCACCGCCCCTAATGGCCGGCCGCCTCAGACGGCTGTGCTGCAGGAATATACATGTGCAGGACAGCGTCACCACTCTGTCTGTATGTCACACAGCCAACCCTAGTTGTGGGCATGCACGTGACCGCAGGGTAGTGTTTCCACCCCAACCAGGGTAGAGGTACATCTGATCGTGTCTAGTGTGGACATAGTGATCTCTGTGTGTATGAGGCACTGTGAACGATAATGTCGTATATGATGCTGTGTGGACACCTGTTGATAAAGGCTATGTTGGATGGGGCCATTATCACGTTGCCTATCAAACATAGGTTAGGCCTTTGTATGTGAACCGTGATTCCCGCTGCCCCAGGGGACAGTTGCCACAATGTAGCAATGCCACATGGGTGTGCTACAGCCATGAGGCTTACATTGACCTGTTATATGTCCTTCATTTGGTGTTCCCCCACACAATGAGGCACCAGACGCATCAGTACTGTGACATCTGCATCTGTAGGTGTTAACACTCTCTGGGCTGTCAGGCTGTGTGTAACATTGTCATTAGGCAACAAAGGCACAAACATTATGTAACGCAAATGTGTACTGTGTAATGTGGACACGCATATCACAGCTGTAGAGGGTATGCTGTCACATACACCACAGACACACCCCTGAGATGGATTTGAGGTGTGTGTGTTGTGGCTGTGACGGCCACGCCCCTCCACATCTCCCTCTCAGCTGTGCACATGTGTGTGGGCAAACACACTGCACAGTAAACATAGGGGATGTATACCCGGAGACAGAGTAATAGCTCAGTGGTACTGCTACGACACACCAATTGTGTGTCCTGATATATAGTTTGCTGTGCATGTGTGGCTCACACTTTGATTCCACTGCCAGCACTGTGTTGCACATACTGCACGCTGACGTGTCTCACAATGATAGCTTCTGTAACACCACGTGTCTGTGTGTGGCGTTTTTTAATATTGACAGTCCCGCCACAGGGTGCACACCTGATAGCCTATGTACACACAGCATAGTGATGGGTCATGGTAAGATTGTTCATTACCCACCTTCATTGTCGCGTTGTGATGCAGCACCACGGGCCCGCAGCTCAGCTAGTAGCACATCCTCCCCTGTTTCGTTGCGGCCTGGTGCTGCTGCAGCAGCTCCTGCTGCAGACAACATTGGTGGTGTGGGGCTCCGTGGAGGCCCCATGTGACCCTCACGGGGACCTGGGCTCTCCCCCTGGGGAAGAAACCCCACATCGGCTACAGTATCAGGGCCCTCTGTTTCAGCTGCCTGCCACACCTCCTCTTCCCCCTCCTCCTGCCCCAGCTCCTCCTCCTCCTCCTCGTCCTCCTCCTGCTCCGCATGTGTCGGCAATGTACCATAGTCACCTGTATTGTGTGCAAACACAGATAAAAACAGATGTGTCAGCTGTACAGCAACATCTATGTGTGTGATCCATACCACACATATGTGATATTCTGGGGACTCTGAATGTGTGCTGCATACAGGGCCCCCACATACCCACATACCTATCGCCCAACACCATGTACCTGTGTCAGGGAAACTGGTCTGGGAGTCAGCCGTGCACGGCCTGTGTGGCCTCCATGTTTGACTATATCCTCATATGTGCATTTATCCAGCAGTCCATCCCACACCCCATGTGGCTAACGTATGTGCAGACAGGGCTACACAGCACCAACAGGTACACCATCCATGATAGTTTCGGTGTGAGTGTGCATGCCATTGCACACGGCAGATTCCCATGGGACATACTGTCTCCCCAGTGCTACATGTGTTTGCCACGAAGCTACAATGTAGGGAGCTACCACTGCAGAGTATCTGGGGACAATTGACAGGCACATGTAGCAGTGTGCGTAGAGTATGTCAGATACAAAGGAAACAGTCACAGACAAATGCACAATGACAGATGAGGTGACATAGGGCAGTGATGGTGGAGTTGGTTAGGGGCTGCTACACCATGACATGTCTGGAACTGTTTCAGACACTGCTGGGATGTGTAACACATGTTGTATGTGTCCCTGTATCCTAAATGGGGGCCATGGGTAAACACGCCAATACAGGACTAGCTGCAGCTGAGGGGGTCCACAACATATCTCAGGGCGGACATATGTCATCGTCACAGCACAGGTCATGTGTTGCTGCAGCCACAGGGTCAGGGGAAGGGTGACACATCTGCCCTTCGGTTGTGTGCATACGTGTATTGACACACCTGGCCAATACTTTTCCCATAACATGTGTCAGGGAATATCTATGCCCGCACTGCTGTACTGGCTGCCTGCTGTGCTGGCAGGTGTGGATACTAGACTACCCATGACGCACCACCACCCATACTCTGTGCTGTCCCCGTCCCCCACAACAGTCACATGTCACCACATTTGACTGACCATGTACATGTGTGACTGTGAGGTAGGGGAGGGTGATAGCACAGGCACAGATTGCACGTGATTGGGTATGTGCATTACCTCTACACATGCCACAGATACATGACCCACATGATGCATAGTCCTGTGGAAACTACCCTCTCCGACGTTGATTGGGATGTGTGTGATGGATGTTCTGTACCTGAGACCTTGGGGGTGGGGGTGCACCGTCAGGATATAGTCATTGGCCATGCGGCTGACAGCAAATCATAGCCTATGTAGGATACGTGACATCTGTGTAACACACAGCTATATATTTGTCCCTCTGGGTATTGCATCTCGTGGTGTTTTTGTGGTGTGACATGGGGGGGGGGAATTGTGACGTGATTGCACACACAAATACCATGTGGACAAATGGCGTCCAGGTGTAAGGTTCTGTTCATGCAGGTGCATGCATGCTTTTCTATAGTTACAACACGGAACACATGTCCAATCAGCTGACACGCCTCACCTTGGGAGAGGGGGATGGCTGGGACACTGATGGACCACAGCACATCAGGGGGCAGACTGCCCAATGCAGGGGCAGCTTGCGAAACACGGAGAGCCAGAGAGACAGAGGGTGAGTGGCAGGGAGGCAGGGGAGCAGAAAACGGGGATGTGAAACAACGTGAAGGCCAGGGACATGCACATTTTGCTGTAACATGTGGCTTCTTAGGGCAAGCACTGGCCAGCAGCATTCATAGGGCACTGTACTCGCAAACACACCAGCATTTTTCCAGGGTGATTCTGTGACTGACAGGACCATCCGGAACAACGTGAGGTGTGTGCACTGAGAGACACAAGAATGATGCCTGGGCCTCTGGGGGGAACAGCTGACCCATGGGGATGTGGGCAGAGTGGCCACAGATATGCGTGGACTCCCCACGGCAAGGTACATGGTGTCCCTCATCCCAGTGACAGTTTCAAGTGGCAGCCCGGTTGGCTGACCGCTGTGTTTGACCTAATCACAATCAGCCATTGTGAGGGCAGGTGGCTGCAGGCTGACGTGGGTTGGGACATACCCAGATAATATCAACGGACATCTGGGAGATGTACCATGTACTCTTGTGTGCGTGACACAACATATCTATATGGGGGGGATATCATCCAGGGGGAATCTGAGTGTCGTACGTGTGAGGCACGGTTCAGGGACACCCCTCATACAATTGACCTGTGTCATCCACTACTTGCATACACACACTGGTGGGAGAGGGGTACCAACACTGCATGTCATAGATGTTTACACACAGATGACATCATGTCTCATCCAGATCTCACATCTGCTAGCAATAACCTTCCCAAAGGGTAGTGAGACCTGCAAACAGTCCAGCTGTACTGATGGCATAGTTACCCTGTAATGAGCTCAGAGATCCCATAGATGCGGGTGCAATACATGGGCAGAGGTTGGTGCGATCATGGGAAACCCCCGGGGTTGATATACCCTTGGCTTCCCAATGGGCAATGATTGTGTTGCAGGACAAAGGGTTTGCAGAACCTGTCTGACTGTCAGAGATTGGTACGGCAAGGCCTGGATGTTCCTCCACTATCCTCATACGTCTGCTGTGTGTGTACCTGCCTGCAGGGCTCCTGACAAAGGACACATGACGCTGCTGGGTACCTGGGTTACAGTACAGGTACATTATAGTCTGTTCCCCATGTTTACAATACTCTATACAGAACAAACACATGATGGATTGTTAAATACAGTTTGGAGGGACATTTCTGTATACTGCATTTGTGGTGACCATTTCCCTTTGCCCCTACCCTGGCCAATATATATTCCATGACAACTGTCCCATGACCCCATGCGGTGGGAGACATTAATCACCATCTACATATGATTACTCGGACCGCCTTATCGTTCCACCTTCAGGGATACAACCCAAAACACAGTGCGCAACACATCTCAGTGCCTCATGGTTCCGGAGATAGTGGTGGCACTGTGTCTATGTGTTGGACACCATAGGGTATGATGGGGTGTGCACACAGCCTCAGACACCAGGCTAAGGACATTCTTGGACTGGGGAGATAATTATGTGTGTGCATCTGCAAATGTCAGCTGTGTACACATTGGTCATATCAGGGAGGTTATGAGATGTGATGGATATGCGTGACATACATACCTGCATGTGGTTCTGCAGTATCCAGCAGCGCAGGCAGCCCATAGGTGTACACCGGACCCAGGCGTTCGGCCAGCTGTTGCTCGAGGGCCGTCAGCATGGCTGGTAGGGGGCCCCCCCCTCCTGTACCCCTAGCATGTTGTTCTTCGGCACAGAGGTGCTGCCGTACACCTCTTTTGATGTCTGAAAATCTTTTTTTCAGGCTATCGATATCCCGTAGGGGGCCCCCTGCCTCGGCGACCCCTTGCTGGACCTCCTCCCACACCGCCTGACGCCCTGCTGTGCCTGTCCGTGTGCTCTGTCGGCCAAACAGAACCTCGTAGTTTTCAAGGACCAGGGAGAGGAGGTTGTGGTTCTCAGCGTCTGTGAACCTTATTGCCCTCCTCCTGAGGGCCTCAGACACAGGGACACGCTTCCTCTTCCCAGTGTGCCTGCTGGGAGCGGGCTGGGCAGGTACTGATGGCCCTGGCGCTGCCCCCACCTCCACAGGTCCCTCAGTCCCCGCAGGCCCTGCCACCAGTGGTACTGGCGGCACCACCTCACCTGCATGGAAACCGGGCTCAGCCTCCCCCACCCTCAGCCTCCCTCTCACCCTCTCTCTGTCCCTCTCTGTCTCTGTCCCTCCCTGCCTATCCCTATTCCTCTCTCTACCACTCTCTGTCCCTCCCTCCCTCTCCCTATCCCTCTCTCTACCTCTCTGTGTCTCCCTCTCGCTCCCCCTCCCCCTCTGGCTCCGACTCTGTCTCTCCATCGCCCTCCTCCCTCCTCTCTGCTCCCCACTCACCTCCCCACTCGTCTCCCCACCGCACCTCACCCCCTCTGTCCCTCCCACAACAGGCACTTGACAGACACAGCAACCACGACCCCAGCACAGGGCACACAGCACAGGAACAGAACAGTCAACAACACAATACACAGACAAGTCAACACACACAATGACAGACTACAGATATGGGTACTTATCATACAACATGGGAAAATATGGCTACACAAATGACACAGACCCACCTCTCACTACACCGCCTCTACAATCGCTCTAGCTCCTCAACCAACCCTCAACGTTTGGCTTGCGTTTGGGTGCATTTGTAGTTTTTTGGACGGAGCATACGTTGCGCATGCGTCACTGTGCGACGGCGCTGCTTGTGCGACGCGCATGTGTGGAATTGCGCATGGTCATGCGTTTCGCTCTACGGTTGTGTGTGCGACGCGCAGGCACAACTCTTAGCGCATGGCCGTTTGTGTGTGGATCATGACGTCGCGGCAACGCATACGCCCATGCGTAACGTGGTTCACATGGGCTCCGCGAACACACAAACGCACATGCGCCCCAATTGGCACATGCGCGTCGCAGTCATACACACGCACACGTGACAACATTTGCACATGCACGGCACGCACAGACAGACGCCGATGCGTGACGTCCTGCGCATGCGCACCGCGCACAAGCGGCGCGGTAACGAAAAATGGGAAATAACAGTAACCTGTATAAAAAGAGACTGCTGAGTCGGAAACATTGAGGGTGTTTTTGTAGGCGCGGCGTGTGTTTGTTTGGAGAATCTGAGAGCAGGTGTTGTGAGCCATATTGTGGGATTTGTTTGTTGTCTTTGTTGTTTGTTGTGGTTTGCCATTTGTCCAGTGTTTAGGGAAGTGTGTGTGTGTGTGTGTGTGTCTGTGTGTGTGTCTGTGCGTGTCTGTGTGTTTGTGCTTGTGTAGTCACAGAGGGGCTTACATGGAGGACATAATAGTTGTTGCATGTGCCCGAAGACGTGGGCAGATGCTGCGGTTGCTGGACAGGGGAGATGATGTCCATGGGGCTGTGGCACAGGGCATGGGTGTGGACCCGCAGCAACTCAGACCTGCTGCTGTGGTGGCTGGCCAGAGAGGTGCTGTGCGGGGACGGCACAGACGGCGTGCTGAGGTGCAGGCTCGGCAGATGCGGCTCTATAGGCCCAGGGCCCAGCTCCAGGGCATGCGTGAGGACCAGGTCATCTCCCTGTACCGACTGAGCACAAGGGCTATTAGGGGGCTGTATGAGGATCTGAGACCTGACCTCGAGCCCCTGACTAGCCGGTCCCATGCCATACCAGGTGTAGTCAAGCTCCTTGCTGCCTTACATTTCTTTGCCTCTGGCTGTTTCCAGTCATCTGTGGCCGCAGTGGGTGGCATGAGCCGCCCCACCTTCTCACGCTGTCTCCACCAAGTACTGCGTGCTATGGTCAGCCGGGTGGGGGATTACATAGGCCTTCCCCACAGTAGGCAACAATGGGGGACCCTGAACCAGGCCTTTGAGGCTTTAGCCGGGATACCACATGTGATGGGAGCTATTGATTGCACACATGTTGCCCTGGTCCCGCCCAGAGACAGGGAGGTGGTGTTCCGCAACCGCAAACACTACCATTCCCTGAATGTTCAGGTTGTATGTGATGCTAATCTGCATATTCTGAATGTGGTCCCAAGGTTTCCAGGGTCCACCCATGACTCCTATATCCTGCATCGCTCAGCACTATTTAGGGAATTTGAGGATGGACAGTATGGTGACTGTATATTGCTGGGTGAGTATCTCCATATATATCTTCTATGATTAGTCATATATGTATGTGTTTCCGTAACATCACCCATGTGTTGCAGTATTTGCCCACTGTGCAATAGCAACATGAACTCACATTCAGCAAACCGAAAAATGTTGTGACGTTACCTAATTACAGGACTGTAGACATTGTTTAACAGGGGACATGAGTAGCCATGTCACATCCATTTCGAAGCCATATGTGATGTAGAGATGCTGGTGGTGTTACGGAACATATGCACCTGTTCAGATGTGTGTCTCGGGTGTGTATTGCTACTTGCGTCTCTATTCCCTCTGGACACAGGTATTGGGGGGGGGCATTCGCACCCACCTGTGTATGGATGGGTTTAGATTGTACCTGTGTTAGGTCATGTCAGATGTGTGTTATTTACAATCCATGCTCCTAATGCTTGTCATGTGCGTGTGAGGGCCACACACTCAAGCAGTCATGGGTTTGTCAGCTGTTGTTTGCTGGACAGGAGGGGGAGGGGGTTGACAACATATGATGCATGTTCCTTGCCTTTGCTATTGGGTGTACTTTTTGGCATAGCTGGGGAAATGCTTTTGTCCTCTGCCATTACAGGGGTGGGGTCGAGTCTAGGGTTAGCAGTACCTTTGTCCACTGCACATGTGCAGTGCCTAGGCGTCATTGTCCGTGATTCTCCTGATGTGACTCATCATTTGGGAGAGGTGACAGCAAGGACATGGGCCTATGTTGTGGCCTGACGTAGGGGTATTGGTGGGACATACACAGGAACGTTGTCATACTCAGTAGCTGTGATGTTTTACAACTCATGTGGCCTACAATGTTAAATTCAGTGGAGCGCAGCTTAACAAGGATGGAACGGTGATGGTACAGTAGACATGGTGTGTACTGAGATGGTTTGTGGACAGCAGTCAACAGCATTTTGCGTTACACTGCTATGTAGATATGGAGACCTTTGAGGACATGGGGTGTCAAGGTGATATTGTGTTCATCCTGGCTGACATCACAGTCAGACATGTTGTCTGTGTGCGCCTACATTGGCTCAGCACACATTATTGTGCTCTTTAATTTGATAACATATATTGTTTGTATGTGTCATGTGTGTTTGTTGCGTAGTCTACCATTGATGGTGATGGTGTCGGTGATGAGAACATGAGCCACATGACAGGGCACGTGTGCTCAACATAGGGGTTTTTTTGGGGGACAAGGTGGGATTGTGTTGTTCTCTGACATGTCTCTACTGACTTCACAGGGCATTTGTTGTGTGTCTATCACAAAAGGTGTTGTTCGGTCTGGTGGATATTTGTGATGTCAAATATGTCTTTCCTGATGTGTTGTGGGTTGTCTCTCTCGTCTATACGTCTGTCAATTGATGGTGTTATGCGCTCATTCATTCACATGCAACATTCTTCTCTGCAGGTGATGCAGGGTATGGGTGTCGGCCCTGGCTCATGACACCTGTGCGTCAACCACGGACACGTGCAGAGCGGAGGTACAATGAGGCCCACGCATCCAGCCGCTCAGTCATAGAACGCACCTTTGGCGTGTTGAAAAGTCGCTTCAGGTGTCTGGATAGAACAGGTGGGGCCTTACAATATTCGCCAATGACTGTTGCAGAGATTATCGTTGCTTGTTGCATCCTGCACAACATTGCTCTCAGGCATGATATCCCTGCAGAGATTAATGAGGATGTGGAGGAGGATCCACCGTGCCCCCCTGTACGTGCCTGTGGTGACACACAGGCAGGCACTACGGTCAGGCGTCGATTGATTGCAGACAGATTCACTGGTATGTATTGCACATCTACCCACATATATGTGCTGTTGTGTGCGTGTGAGGTTTATAAAGGGTGATGTTTTGACCATTTAGCATTCAGATGCAACACTGCATTGTCCTTTTGGTAAACATCCATCATAACATGTAGTCATGGGTGTGTGATGGACAATGTGGACAGAGCACAGTAGCAGCTGTTGGTGTATTGGGTCAGTGGGTGTTGCTACACCTTTCAGAGCTTTTGGGGGTCACAGTACCAGTTAGTGGTTTTTTGTGATAGCAACTGCTGTGCAGACACAGTTATTTGTTGTTCTTGTGTGTGAGGAGCCCGGTGTCTGGCAGATGGTAAGGGGTTTTGTGTGATAGGGGGGCCCATGTTTGTGGAGAGCTTTCATGCGGGCTCTTTGTTTGTGTAGTACAATCTATGGGTGCTTGTGTGTGTATGTTCTGCTCCTGTCAGCTTGCTATGTCTGTATGTTGGATATTTTCAATGCAATATGTCAGACATAGCACAGTACACATGCGCCTGATAACGTTCCAATGGTGTTATTGATAACGTGTCACGTGTATTGCTGCAACAGCACAGTGTGCGGTAAGGTATGCCTCATCAGGTGTCACAGACATGGATATGGTGAATTATGTGGACATGTGCAGTGTGCAGCCAGGGGGCCATATGATTGCTACAGTCCATTTGTGGTGGAGTCATGCATTGCATTATATTACATGTGCACACATACAGATGTGCAGTGGCTCAGATCCTCAATGGGTGGATTTCATTAGGCAACTGTGACGCTGGATGTGTTGGGCCTTGCAGTTTTTTGGGGTTTTCCATTTTGGGGGTGGCATATGTAGTTGATAGTATCTCTACATCTGCCTCATGCCTCTGGGACATGCTGTGTGTATGGCAGGAGAGCACAGTACAGAGACACGGATACCTTGAGGACACTAGCAAGGGATGTTATATCCACATACACACACAGACCTATGTGGTGGTTATTTGGGCCAGTGAGACATCGAAACTATCCTTGGGTGGACATTCTCACAGTTACACAATGGGTTAACATGCAACGATCATGGTCAGGTGACATACAGACATGGGGGTTATTTTGGACAGACATGGTGCTGACATTGCCATGTATTTCGGCACATGATAAGCACACAACTGTCATTATTCTTTGCTGGGGGAGATGTACACTGCATAATATGCATCTACACAGTGGATACAGGTGGTATTGAGGCATATTTCCAGGTGACAGAGGTATTTACACTGTGCTACAAGACAAAATTGGAGGGTACTACACACAGAGAGGGGGGTGTTGGTCTCAACATGGGAGACACAGACGTATAGTGTGACCTTGGGATGCGTCACCAACATGGTGTGTCCATCCACCTGTTTTGGCACGTGTGTGGGACAGCAGGAGGGGGGGAGGCATCTGAGGGATGTGGGGGGGCCTTGGAATTAGCATCACACATGTACATGGTGCCTCTCCCATGTGCAAGATCTGTGCAGTGTGAGGGTGCACAGTCCGTTGTTGGTTCATGTTTTGGTGTATTACAGCTAGGGACAGTATGTTGCAGTGTGGCGTTCCCCGCTGGAACCTGACAAGTTTGTTTTTTCTTTCCACTACACAGGACATACGTGATGACACTGCTGTCGGTGTGTGTCACTGGCACATGGCAGAACATCAACCGAGATGCTGGAGTCCAGGGTGTGTAGAGCTACAGATACATTGTATGTGTGTGATGTCAGGTGGACAACATCTAGCCTGTTATGTATCATATTTTGCAGCTGGTGTTGTTAACGTATATTCTGTGAGCCGCTCTCACCCATATTTTGCTGTTGTCACACATCTCCACGTGCGGTTGTGTCCATTATTTGTGCTGTAAAGGGTTTTCGGCTAGATTTACACCAGATCCACATGTGGGCCTTGATTGGCTTGTTTGGCGGAACCTACACCTGCTGCCTCCACCATCTTAGTTAGATAGGCCATCATCAGGGTGTCATTGCATGTGACTCGACCATTATTTGCACAAATTAGCACTTGGCCACAGACAGGCCACGTATTACAGCTGTCACATTGTACGATGCATATTGTGTGGGTGGGTGTTTATGGGTTGACTATGTGGTGCTGCATTGTACAAGCATGATACATTGTCATGTGCTGTGATGGGTGTGGGCACCTGGGGGGCATTGTGGGGTTTGATACCTCTACAGTAGTGCTGTTCACCTTTTCATCATCGTCCACGTTTCTGGTGAGCAGAGTTGTGTCTTGTGTTATGTGGGACTGGTGTTGAGCAACAGTTCATTCTCTCTTACATAGGCATGATGTGGAGATCCCTCATGTGTGACTTTACATGTTGGTTCTACTGGTTGGCCTGACATCGTCTCCGTTCGCTGTGACCTGGTGTGGATATGCAGCAGTTGATGGAATTGATGAGGGACACATGATGGACACATAGGTTAGGTTACACCTTTGTTTTTTTGTGATTACATCTGGCTGTACCTGTTGTGGGGTATCAGTTCATCTCATGGACATGTAATGTTGCATCTCTGTAGACACAAACAGATGCATATAGTGTGTAGCTGTGAGATGCCTGTGTGACATGGTATTTAACATACCCATCTCCATGTGACACCCGTGTCTGCAGCAACATGTACTTTTCCTTCCCATTTGTGTTTTATTTGATGTGCATATCCTCTCATGTTTGCATTTGCATCACTTTAATCTGAAATTTGTGCATTGTGGCAATTTGTGCTGTTGTTGCATGGTTACTAATATAGGCCATACCAATCCATTCTTTGCACATGGCAGAGGACATGACGGACCCATATCCTCCAGAGCATCACGGCTCACAAACCAACACCTGTTGAGTGACAGTGCACCATGTTAATGTTTCCTGGGAAATCTCCATTTGATGTTTGACTTCTGTGAGTGGAACACAGGCCTGTGCTGGACATTATTGCTCTTGGACTGCTGGTTTGACCATGACAGACATGTACAGCACACAGTTTGTGCCATGCTGTAGCTGAGAGTCCAGCTGATTGCAGGGACACAGATGAACTTCCAGGGACTGTGCCATATTGGCATGTGACACTTTACTATGCAATGCCCATGTTTGCATGGGATGTTTGTAAGTGATATTTTGGATGTCAGGGAACCTTTGTTTTTGGTACAGTTTGCGCATCAGGGACTGACATCATCTGTGTCGTTTGGACATTCCTCACAGGTTGTTTTAGTGCACAGCTTTGGCCCATGTCTGTGACATGGCACACAGGGTACCCTGATCTGTTTATTTGAACTGTAGCATACAGCCGTGATTGTGCCAGGGGGGAACAGTTACAGCGTTCCAATTGTCTATGTCCACCTGCCACACACCTGGACATGCTACATGTTTTGCCAATAACACGCGGTCATGCCAACCACCATCCTTGATTGATGTGTGGAGGCGGCAATGGGGTTGACATTCATGTGTGGCATCACTGTACCATGTTAGTGTCCGGCTGGTGCTTGTGCATCGGAGTGACTATGTTTGTGAGCCACAACAGGTGGAAACTATGGCCTCGGTGTGGTGCGCTGTGAGATTATTTTTCATCCTTTGCATATTAACATGCTGATTATTGTTTTTGTTTGATGTTCAGACATGACACTCTGCATGTATGGCCACACCTTGCATTGCACGGTCTGCACAGTCCTGTGTTACCCCCTGCATTTACCACACTCTCATTAGGACATGATCTTTGGGGTGTAGTAGTGTGGGTGTCCATTTTCGTACTACACATCTGCCTGCCATGGAACCTGCTATATGTGGCCAGGGACTGGGTACCCAACAGGACAATGCAAGGGAACCTCCTGCATGGTGTTATGTCTACACAATTCAGCCGGTTGTGTGGTTTGTATTCACTCTGTGTTCATGTGTCCCTGCTACCTGTTAGCATATAGTCTGTAAGCTTGAGATGATATTTGGGGTGTACATTGACGCATTGCTGATGTGGTGATCAGCCATTATGTGGGAGTTCTGACATTCGTTTCGCAGATGTTGGTTTGTCACATTACCACATCTTGGCCAGCATATGTTTATTTTCATTTGGTGACCTCCTCTGTTGCAGTGAGGGCTATGTTTGGAAGGGGGGAAATGTTATGTGTTTTGGTTTCTCATACGCTTAGGGCGACACCTGTAGTCTACATTGCACTCATATGTGAGTGACACATGGTGTGCATGCAGCATCTGCTGTGGTGTGTGGCCCTGCATACACAGTGCATATCATGCACCTGATGAACATTCTCTCTCGTGCCATTTATGTTTGCTCTGGATTTTGCACCTTCGCGTGGCATGTGCATTTTGACCTTGTTGACTGTGTTCCCATCATTTGCCAGGGTGGACCCACCTTGCAAGTCTGGTTACACTGTGTATGGGATGTATGAGGACGTGTTAGAAGAAATAAATATGTTCATTGTTGGCAGACATGTGTCTCATTTCTCTGCTTTATCTCTGTGACATTACATGCAGTACAATGTTAACATTCAATCAACAAATGGACTCCTTGGGACCATTGGGAATCCAGGGTTTTCTTGCACAATTGTACCTCCAGTGACTTGGCACGGGGCGGAATGGTAGTGTTGCTGTTGTGATATGATGCGTCTTGCCTTGTGTGCAAGGACATTTTTGGGGACACCTACACTGCTCCTCCCACTCTATGGACCACATGTACATGTGTGTAGCTATCGATTTGCGTGGTAATTTCCATGGACCCCTGTGCTCACATTGGTGTTTGATGACAGCACTGTGTATGTGTCTGCAATTTGGCATCATCACTGAGCTGTGCACATCCCAATACAAGCCCTCCCTTTGGGAATATATCGTCTTGATTTACCTTCAGTGTGTGGTTTGTGTGTATGGTTGGGGGCAATGTTTGTTCACACAGTGCTTAGCAGTTTGTCTTCACAACAGTCCTATATTTATTTTGAATATATGGTAACTGGGAAACATTATTTAACAGCTTGCTTCATCACATCCACACACACCCTTGGTCTGTCACGTCAGTGTACAGCAAGGTGTTCACTCTGTGTTGTCTAGCCAGCACATATTAGCTGTTACATGGGTCTCTTTCTTAATGTTGTTGCACAGCACTGCACCTGGGGTGTGGTCATCCTGAGGTTGAGCAGTGGTGTGTGCTGCCGCCTTTTCTCATGTTGAATTGGCTCCTATCCTTGTCCGCAATTGCTGGGCAGCTCCAAGCACAGATCCAAGCACTGCCCTCTGTAGGTTATTTACTTTCCTCTCTGTTGTGTTTATTTTTTAGGGATCTTCATTTAGGTGTAGGTAGTATGTGAAGGAGTACTAAACATTTCTGCGGAGGGGGGTCATATCAGCATTACATTACAAACGTGGGGTGGGGGGGGTGGTGTTACAGGTAGGTGCAGGCCCATCACCAGGGAGGCTGACATTGAGGGTGATCCGCAGGGCACATATGGGACCTGCTATGGGACATTGACAGAGTGTGGACAGTGTATGATTCGTATAGGGTGGTGTTATGTGTACGCTGGTTGAGGACTTCCTGGGTAATGGATTGTTTTCAAGCTGTTTTCTAGAAGATCATTTGGTCTGTGTTATTTCCAGGGCAGAAAGGCTTGGTAGTGGTTTTCCGTAAAGAGGAGGGCATTACCCACAAGGTTCAGACGCTCGATGTTCAAGTCCAGATGCAGGCATTTAGTTAATTTCAGAGGTACAGTGAGGGGGTTGGAGGCGTCTGGTCATGGTAGTTCTTCCGTGTGCGTGTTTCATTACTGTTGGGTTTGTGCTGTTGGTGTTGTCTGTGTTTGATGTATGGCTGTGTGGCGTGAGGTGTGTGGGATTAGTGCTTTGCATTGGTAGGCTCCGTCCGTTGCTTCAGGTAGGGGTATGTGTGGGT